>JARHVA010000215.1:0-62500 GCA_037957365.1 Torreya grandis | reverse complement strand
TTAGAACTAGTGATGACTATTGTGAGAGATAGATTAGTAGAATATGCTAAGTACATACCTAACATTTTGATTGTTCAAGTGGAATGTCAATGTATCCATTTATAAATTTAGATTAAGTATTGTTTTTATATTTTGCACAATCTAAATTACACCTAGTTTTATTTCATTTAGTTTATAGGAAATGAAAGTTTGTTGTATGAGGTAGATGTTATCAATGATGAAAATGATGATCAAGATGAGCATTTTAGTGATTTTTGCATTAGTTTTTTAGTGAGATGGGGTTATGATGGTCATGATTAGAAAAACATATTATTTTAGGTTGTGAGATGTACACCATTAAGATATTTTATAAACTATTATTTAAATTTTATTTTATTTAGGAAAATAGTTGTGTGTACATATTTTAATTATAATAAGAGCTTAATTAATGTTCATATTTTATAAAATCTCAAAATTTCATTAGAGTAACTAGAACATAGATTTAATATTTTTTATATGTGATTTATTGATATATAAATTGACATTTTAGATATCAAGTCCTGTAAAAAATTAAATTTAGTATTTTTTTGATGAAATATATCTATCTATATATTAATAAAATATATAATATATAAATAATTCATAAAAAAAATAGGTGGTATGGAAGCACGCCTCAAAGTTAGATGAGGCCAAACTTAAAATAAGGAATAATAAAAACAAAAAACAATACTAGATTTCACCTAAGAACAAGTCATCATAACATCATAAAAAAACATTAAACTACTAGAACAATTAATTTTTTTTAATATTTATTTATTAAAATAAATATATAATATTATTTTATAAAATTATATTATGACACAACTGCATCCTAGGTAAAGTTAAGAATTTATAACCAAAAACCTAACACATAAACCTAGACACATATTATTCCTCTTGAATTTTGTTTTTAAAAATGGTGCATGCATAACAATATTTGAAATCTTGATGAAAAATGATTGACATAGATTTGTCTCAATTTATGGAGTTATCTCAATTTGTCGATGTAAATTGTAACATGACAATTTTTTATTTCATTTTTCCTAATTTTGTCACAAAACATTTCATAAATACATCAAATCCATTAATTCCATGAAAATATATTAATGCCACTCTCTTTCTAACTACAATGTATTTTAAAATAAATAAATTATTGAATGTGATTCTTTGGCGGGTGAGGTGAGTGAGGCAACAATATTCATGAAAGAAGGAAGACCTTTGGGGTGGGTGAGGTGAGTGAGGAAATGATATTCATGAAAGAAGGAAGACTTAGGGTATTTAAGTGTCAACAAATCAAGGCTCAAAATTTGTTGAATCCCATTCATGGTAAGGAAATAATGATCATCTTTTATGCATTAAAATAATCGAGATTATTTTTTATTTTAGGAAATTTTATTTATGATAATTTAAAACACTTCTTAAAAGAGAGATCATATTTAGAAGAACAACAATATATGTCAAAAATATTTTATAATATGATTTTTAGATTATTTACAAAAAAGAAAGAATAATACATTAGTTGAAGAATTATACATAAGGGATATGTACAAAGAATCATTATTATGTGTCATGTTAATATTACACAAATATTAGGTGGATGAGGCAAGATCAAAATTAGATAATGATACAAAAACATAAAATTTCATTTAGAAACTTCAATTAGAATTTGATCATGTTAGAAAGTTTTTATGGAAAGTGAACACTCTATAGTATAAGGATTGACTATCGATTAAGCCCTCAATCTTAAGAATATGGTTCTTATGGAGTAACATGGTTCACTAGTAGGTGGGTACTTAAGTTCTTGAAAACATATAATAAAATCAATAAGGAATTTTTTTGGGATGGGATAAAAGAGAAATTCTACAAATTTATTGTAGAATACCTAGCAAAATAGGGGTGAGGTAATAAAAACACTATGTCTTCCATAACAACTAATTATTCCTAATCACAGATGGGAAGAGGTTTGTATGAATTTCATCACTTGTTTTTCCATGTCTAAATGGGAAAAGGTAATCACGGTTGTCATAGATAGACTCACAATGTTGTGGTTTGTCTCATTTTTTTGTAAAAAGTAAAATAATATCATATCTTACCATTATATAATTTATAAGCTACATAAAACTCCAAATATTAGAGTAATTAGTTGTGATTATATATTAATTAACTAGATCATTTTTTGCGATTGAGTTATTCTTATGGTTGGGTACTTAAGTAGTGCATAACTCATCATATCACCCCCAATCAAATACAAATACTAATGTGGTCTAAAAGTTCTTTGATATTTATGTCTAATTTTTTTTGTTTTAGATAATTATGGTTCATGGATTCAAAGGATTCCACTAGAAAAATAGTGGCCTAATATTTATTTTCATACCCAACCCAAAATGTCTTTGTCTTTGGTGTTATATGGGTACCATCCACCATTCATAACCTCATCCTTGATAATTTACTAAAAATTTTAATAAATTGAATAACACATTCAACACTAATAGGATGTACTCTCTATGATCATAGAGAACATGGAAATGGCACATAATTGAATGAAGATAGATCACATTTGATTGGAAAATACATTAGGTTGAAGGTAGATTGTGATAGTCTATATTACTTCTTTGAATAGAGATTATCATTATAAGCACAAAAAAAATACCTCAAAAATAATTTGGGATATGAATTTGAGATCATTGAACAAATAGGAAATAATAATGTATTGGTTGTATCATTATACAAGAGGGATGAGCCCAGAAAATCACTATTTTGTGAGATATCCATATTACAATAAGAATTGGTGGACAAGGAAAGATAAAAATGGGATAATGACACGTCATCTCATTTAGAAGATCAAATAGGATCTAAGCTTATTAGAATTTTTTTATATAAATGGAACAATCTATGTTACAAGGAATGGATATATCTATGCAAGAACTCAATCTTAAGAATGGGGTTCTTGTAGAGTTGCATGATTCACTAGTAGGTGGGTAATAAAATTTATTTAATGATTATCATAGAATAAAGATGGAATTATTTTAGTAAAGGCTCAAATTTGAATTCTAGAATTTGTTTGTAGAATGTTTGTTGTGTTAGCAAAATAAGGGTGAGACAATCAACAACCTAGGTCTTCTACAATCACTATAAATTCCTAATCAAAAGTGGGAAAATGTTTCTATGGATTTCATCACATGTTTTCCCATATCTAAAGGAATTTTTTTTAGACATGTTTATTTTAGATAGACTCAAAAAAATATGAACTTTTTTGTGTCTTGTGAGATCCTTTTGTAAAAATTATACTAGTATTAGATTTTATGGGTATAATTCAAAAGCTAACATGACCCAAAATATCATAGTCAGTGATCATGATTCTATACTAGATTATTTTTTTAGATTGAATTGTTTTCAAGATTGAGTACTCAACTAGTACATAACTCATCATATCACTCCCAATTTAATAGAAAGATGATGTCGTAAATAAGTGCTTGGACATTTCTCTTTGATGTTTTGCTTGAGATAAATATGACTCATGGGTTCAAAGGATGCCATTAGCATAATAGTTTTATACCATTTCTTTCCATACTTGATCCAAAACAACTTCATTTTTGGTATCGTATGGGTACTATTGGTAACACCATGCTTGAGTTCAATGAAAGGTTCAGGTAGTAAAAAAAATTTAACTCCAATAACAGAATGAAGCAACAAGTTAACCACCACCACACTGATATTTATTTTGAATTAGTAGGTAATTCACTTTTGTGTGACTATAACTTTATAATAAAATGACATTAAAATAAAAAATAAGGATAACAATCTTTCACCGAAGGACTATAAACCCTACAAGGTCTTGCAAAAGATACACATTGTAGCATAATAACTAGAGAAACCCCATTCAACAAAAATGCATCTGGTCTTCCATTTTCATAGCTTGAATAATGTCATTAGACTTATATATTTAACATAGACAAAGTTACAAAGTATGTTGAGAGGGCCCAATCATTTTTTAACTTTAGAAATTTATCCAAACACATACAAAGAGGTTGTAAATGAGGGTAATTATAGAGTACCTAATCAAGTGAAATAATCTAGACAAAGAGGATGCAAAATGGGAGGATGAATTATTCTTACAAAAGTATCTAGCGATATTCAATGTTGAGGACATTGTTGGTTTGAAGGGAAGGGGCACTGTACAATGTTAATCACTAGCATTAATTGGGATATGTGTGGATAATTTATGACTAGTAAAATCTTTTACTTTTTCATATGATAATTTAGACTATATCTTCATATTAGTACTAGTGTCAGCGTATTGAGTATCTATATCTTAAATAAGAAATATATAGAACATAGTGGTCAATATTGAAGGATCATGATACAAATAATGTTCCTATTACGACATTGTGGAAGTTGTTATCTCAAAACAATTTAGTCATTTACATTTCTAATATTCTATTAAGCTATCAATAAAATTATAGATATATTTTATTATTTTGTTGTTATTATAATTCACTATTTTTGATGTGCTTTATATATATATATATATATATATATATATATATATATATATATATATATATATATATATATATATATATATATATATATATAGTAATAAATATTTATAGTACTTGTATGTTATATAATTCATTTAGTTTATAATTATTGTCTTTTATGTACAAATTAAGGCAACAATTATAATGAAATTATTTACATGGAGGAAGCAAAGTCATAGTAATGGATATATATATATATATATATCCATTACTATGACTTTGCTTCCTCCATGTAAATAATTTCATTATAATTGTTGCCTGAGATATATATATATATATATATATATATATATATATATATATATATATATATATATATATATATATATCTCAGGCAACAATTATAATGAAATTATTTACATGGAGGAAGCAAAGTCATAGTAATGGATGGATATATATATCCATCCATTACTATGACTTTGCTTCCTCCATGTAAATAATTTCATTATAATTGTTGCCTGAAAAATATATATATATATATATATATATATATATATATATATATATATATATATATATATATCCATCCATTACTATGACTTTGCTTCTTCCATGTAAATAATTTCATTATAATTGTTGCCTTAATTTGTATATAAAAGGGAATAATTATAAACTAAATGAATTATATAACATACAAGTACTATAAATATTTATTATTATGAATAATGATCCTTAAATCCTAAATAAAATTTTAAAATAAATTGAATAGATATATTTAACTTAGAAAAAAATTTAAATTGTTTTAAATAAATTTATAATATAATAATAAAAAACAAACAAATCTCAAAAACGAATATATTCATAAAACAACCAATCAATCATTATTTGCTTATGACTTCTCATACTTCCCCCGCTGAATATAAAAATTTATAAGATAAGCCTGACTCACATGTTTGACCATAATCAATCAACCATTTGTTTTCCCAATTTCACAACTACACACTATCATTATATTTTTAATGGCGAAACAACTGACTTCGATCCTCACCAATTGTCGCGGAAAGCAATTGCCAATATCGAATGACAGAAGCATGAATATTCTATATAAAATTAGTAATGTGTCATAATATGGCTGTTTTAAAAGTGAAAAGCCATGCTCTCAATCATGTCGCCTTTATTTTAGTCACTGTTTCCTTTCTACTATTGCAAATATTCTATATTTGTTATTATTCCTCTGAATTAACATCCACTCTCCCTCGTGCAAAAACAAAAGATATGAATCGGGCTGTTTCAATGAATGCCCGTTGCCAGTTTCCCAATAGAAGTATTTTGTCGACACACAGTTGGAAAGGAAATTTTATTATATATATATTTTCATCCACTTAAAGAGGCCTTCCTGCGCATGGAATTTCAAATGGGAGGCACAGGTGGAAAACCATTAATGCTTAATCATGTCATCTCTTTTTCTCATCTTACTGACACTCATCGGACATTATTCTTACATCAATTAGTAAAAATCGAAGTTTAGTTTGAAAAAAGATTCCAAGGACAGGTTTCGATGCAACATGGATGGAGTATGTTCTATACAGGTGTTTTTTATTTGGCGTAACAATTATGACTTATCATGATCGTTATTAATAAAATTACACATTTCAAAAAGTTTGATAGAGATTGATTTTAGTTTGATAAAGATTGATTGTTCTCTTGAAAAGTACCAGTGTAATATTTTACCAAATTCTCATATTTTGATTGTTAAATATATTTTAATAGGTTAATATTTTTCTTTTCATAATAATATAATTTACAATTTTATGTTTAATAAATTATATTTAAATTTCTTATGGTTTCAAATATAATAGTATAAATAAATTGAATATATTGGTTATATTATGTAGATAATTTTTTTTCTATATGTGATAATTATTATTATTATTATTATTTTTTAATGTCATAAATTCATGAAATTAAAAAATCTAAAATATTCTGTTTTATATAATTTATTATTAAAACAAATATATTATCATTTCAAATTATTTAAAAACAATTTTTTTAATATATTTTTAAAATATTTTATAATTGTTTTTTTATTTTTATTTTTTATTTTTTTAATTATTTATAAACAATGATTTTTTAATTTAGGGAATATCTTAGATTTATGAGAAATAATGTTTTACCTCAAGAGTCAACTATTAATGATATGATAGACTCAACCATGAAACCTATACATAAAACTCACTAACTTTATCATTCTACAAAGACATTTAATATTGATTTTTCATAAAATTTATTTTATATAATTATAATTAGTTTTGTTACCACTTATTAAAATGACATCTTTATTATTTATTTAATATTCTTAAATCAATTATAACTTAATTAAAATATTCATTTATTTTAATAATAAAATTTTAATCTCTCATTGTTGAAGAGAAGAATTTTTTCCCATGATATTTTACATAATCACTTATTATTTTTTACCTTATATTTAAATAACAACTCCATTAATATCATCTTGATTATTAGATATATAATATTTTTAACATATTAAATAACATAGCTTGTGTGTTCCACTAAACTACACATGGAAATGTCATGCCCAAAAAAATTCTGCACACCACAATGTGTGTAAGGTGGTAAAAGTGTACAAATATAGTTAAAAGTGAATGTAATGCACTGAAATTGGTTTTGTTTTTTTTTCTTAAACTAATTTTTCAACGTGTATGTTTGATAATTATTGTTTTAGTATATATGATATTTTTAATTATAATTTATTTATATAAAATAATTATTATTTTAATAAATAAAAAGTGGAAGTAAAAAATTAATAGTGTAAAAAATAGTTAATTATAAATTTAATAACTATAATAAGATAGTTTTAATTTTAAATTTTATATCTATTTCATTATTATTTATATGAATTTCTTTTCTTATTTTAAAATGATAGACAAATTTCATATTTACAACATGCACTGAAATTTGAAATCTATTTATTTTCACCCATCAATTTTTTTTTTCAAACATTAATATCCTATAAATTCCTTAAAATTTGAAATTTATCTTTTTTCATCCATCTAAAAGATTATTTTCAAACCAAACACAATAATTTAAATGGTAAACAAATAATAATTTTTAATTTTTGTCAAAGTTTGAGAACTATTATTGAATTTAATTTCAAATAATTATATTTTTAAATCGCAAAGATTTAATAAGTTGCAACTCGATTCAATCATTTTCTATATCTTTCATGTCATTCCTTTTTTAAGATATTTTTTTTCTCATAACTATCATGCAACTAACTCTCTAATACATTTCTTGGTTAATTTTGGAGCTCTTTATCTTCTTCTTAATAAAAATTGATATTATGAACACCTACCTTCTTTAAAAAGAATACAAAAAATTAATCAGAAAAGATTTGATTCTTTTTTATCTTTCTATTTGATAAATATATAAACGAAGGATTCAAATTTCTAACTTAAAAAATATATGTTATAGTCACAATTTTTTTCCCATATTTTGATTTGTTAAATTAGTTATATTTAAAATGCTTAAATAAACTATAGATTCAGTCTTCAATTTTTACATCGTCAAAATTTTGTAAATAATGATTTTAAACTTATACTTAAAAAATATTTTAAAAATTAAATTTAAATCTTTTAACGATAATAGTTTCTTACATTCCTTGAATTCTTTCGTGATGTTTCTTTATTATATTATAAGTCAAACCATTTCTCATCCAGATCAATTGGTAAACATTCTTCACCCATATTTGCCAATCTTTATCACTATTACACATTCATATTTAAATAAATAAATAAATATAAAAAATATTTAACCCGAGACAATAATTTCTAGAGAAAACATGATTCTTTTTTTATAATTTTCAACATGCTTGTATTTCAACGTATAATTAATATATTGAAAAAGGCGAAGGAGAAATCGATAACCTATTTTCGTTAAAGTCTGGAAATCCATAGGTGGCGTTGAATTCAAAAATGTGGACTTTGAAGAAACAAGTGCGCTGGTAATGGCAGTCAACTTTGAGTGCGCTGGCCGGCCATGCAATGCATTTTTCCCATCAATATTTTCAGGCAAATCTCTTCACAGATCTTACTGTTTTATTTTCTTCCACCTATAAATACAATTGCAACCGATGTAATTCAACAATTGATTCGGTGGAGATTACCGAAAAAAATGCTCATTTCTTTCGGATGCCGCAGTTTGGCACGATCCAGTGAGCATATTTCCCATTGGTTGGTATAAATGCCATTGCACCGTGCCAAGCTGCGTGCAGCTGAAAGTGGTATGCAATATTTTATTTCTATTTCTGCAAGGTATGCTTTTTACAAGAATTTTAGGATGTTAGAATAATTTGTTGATTTTTCTCTGCCTTCTTCACCGTTCAAGAAAGTTTTTTTCTTTGACCTAAAAGAATCAGTGTGCTTGTGTTTAATTGAGTAAACCTATCGGCAAACTGGATTTACCGACAATTTACACATTCTTAACTCATGACACCATGTACAATATGAAAGAACTTGTATTCAGTACCGTTAAGCATTAGTAGAGTGCTGATGTATTGTAACACTATGATATTAATCTTAAGCACTACTATCCTTGTAGATCTTAGAATCGTTTGTAAAGGTAAATTTAATGGTGACACCAGCCGACCTTGAAATTTAAGGTTGACATTTTTTTTCTTCTCTGAATTTGTTTATAGCGACCGTACAACGTACTCCAAGATATTAGTGACATTTAAGTGGCATCTCCATTTTATTTCGGGCCTATAAAGGCCATTTAATTATAAGCAATGTTAAATCATCATTGCTCGTTTTTGATATTTAATTTAGTTTGAAAATCTGAGCACTTTTAGAGTGTAGCTTAATTTTTCTGTCACCTTTCACATAGTATAGAATTTTTCAAAATTTGGCGGTGATGTACCTAGTTCACTCAGAAAGGATTAGATTTCCGACTATTTGAATTGTAATCTATGTGTTGTCAACAATAAGAAGTGTTGATAAGATATGTTGTTCTTGTAAATATGAAAGATTTTTTTTTAATCAACAAATTTTTTTAGTTGTTTTTAAAGTTGTCATATATTTTACATGTGTCGAATAAATTCTGAACACTAATGACTTTTTTGGCATGTAATTGATAATTATTGTTCCAAAATCTATTAGAAACTTTGATGTAGATTTTTCTGTCTTCGAGATCATCAACATATCATACCAGTTTGAAGTCTCCTACTGTGAAATATTTGATCCCAAAATTTTGTGTTCTTTTATGATATCAAATGAATATTTTTTGTTTCTACACAATAACTTTCTTTCCATTATTACATGAAATCAATAATTAAAACAAATATTGAAAGATATATATGGTCTGGTTGTGGTCAAAAAGATTAGAATTTCAAGGAGATTTCAATATTTAGTAGCATCTATTCAATCTATGATATTTTTAAATGTCACTTTCAAATCTTATTCCATGGGCATATTGAGAGGCTCACAATATAATATTATAAACTTGATCAAAATTTTACCAACATATTTTTTTAAGTGATGAACATATACTTTGATTTTTGAATCACTTCAATACCAAATAGTAATGAAGATAACTCAAATCTATCATTTCAAATCCTTTCATAAATTGTGATTTGAGTTTTTCAGTGTATCTCTCATTGTTTTCTATGATGAGCAGATCATCCACACACCACTAAATATATTATTTTTTTGTCAATTTTTTTGATAAAAAGAGATGCATATTTAAATTTAAAATGTTTGAAGTTCATATTTAGTAGGTGCTCAGTGAATTTGTCATAGCACTTTCTTGGGGCTTGTGTTAAACCATACTATGTTTTTTTAATGTGCAAACTTTATGCTCTTGGTCATTTATTGCAAAATAATTTGGTTGAGTCATGTACTCTATCACTTTAATATCACAATTTAGCATTGTAATTTTAATATCTATTTGGTGAATTTTCCATTGTTCAAAGTTGCCAATGAACATATTGTTTGAATGTTAGTTCATTTCCTAGTTGGTGTAAAGGTTTCATCATAGTTAATTCCTTATTTTTGAAAAATCTCTTTACAACAAGCCTTTCCTTTTTCTTTTCAAGTAAGACATCTATTTTTACTGGTTTATAAAAATCCACTTGTATCCAATATATTTTTAGGTGATTGAAGGATCAACTAATTTTCAACTTCAAATTTAGACCAATGCATCATACTCACTTTTCATTTTTATTCAACATAAATCAAGATTTTCAGCTTATTTGAAGGAAGCAAGTTTTGAGTCAAAATAAATATTTTCTTCTTCTTCTAGAGGGTCTTCCAAGGTAATATTTTCTATCTTATCTTGAATTTAATCTAGGAATTTGTCTGATTATTTTGTATTTGTGTATACATTTTTTATGCCTATTTTAAAAAAGTTATAATGTCTAACATTCTGTAATGTCTATTTATATAATTTTGCTACCTTTTTTACATAACCCAAAGAATCTTGCTTCTTCATTTTATGAATTTGAATCTCATTTATTTTATGGCATTGAACCATCCTCTGATGAAGTTTCAATATCATCCATAAGGGGAGTGTCATTTTCAATTATAGGAGTTAATAAAGATTCAATTGATTACAAATTTTAGGTTCACTATTGACTATTTGGAACCTCCATACCAACCTCTTTGAAACATAAAATTGGGAATATTTATCACATTAATTCAATTATCAACTAATACTTAATGTGCCTTCATAGTTTCATAAAAGATGACATTTATTATGATGAGCAATTTATTATTTTTCTCATCAAATAGTATGTATGATTTTGAAGACTCTTAGTATCAAAAAAGCATGCATTTACAACTTATGGGTTCTACTTTGTACCATTTCTCCTTGGTAATCAACATGTGGCATGTTGATCCTGAAATCTGAATATTTTTCACTAAAAGGAAATGACTACAAAACTTTATGTTCAGTCTTTATTTGTAAGGTTTTTGATAGCGACTTGTTGTGGAGGTATAGTGTTGTTTGATATGATTTCACCTAAAAATATAGATTTATCTTTTTGAAGTATAAAATTTCTCAAACCATGTTCATCAAAGTACTTTTCATCTACTAAAATAATCACTTTTGTTGAGGTGTATAAAGGATTGTGAGATGATATTTGACTCCATTGAAATTTAAATAGGTTTCCAATCCATTTGATATGAATTCATCACCATTATTAACCTTAACTATCTCAGTATGGGATTTAAATTTATTTTACACCATGTTTATAAAATCTTAAAATGTTTCAAAGTCTTTTTTATTTAAAAAATATATCCAACTAATTTTTTTTGTAGCGATTTATTAAAAAAATTAAGAGTTGTGACCATTAGTGGATACAATTGGTATAGGATTTAGATTAAAGTGACCCAACAAAAATTTTCTATCAACATTCCATTCTAAATTTTAAAATAGTTCTCTCTTGTATTTAGGAAATAGCAGGCTTCACAATTTTCAATGTTTTTTTTTGGTAGAGTTAGAAATATTACAATGCATATTTATGCAGAATAAAAATGTTTTCATAGTGTGTATGCCAAAAAATGACATCCCAGATAACACTTACTAGCATTCCTTCTTTAACAAGATGAGAAAAAATTCATTGAGTGCTCATTGATAATTTTTTACAATTTTTCTTCCTCATTTCTAGTTAAAACAACTATGTTATCACATTTTCATGTGACCTTTATTTATTAATAATATAATATAATGTAGTGTATTTGTTGTCAAATTAGCACAAGAGATAACATGCTTATTTTCAACTAACAAAAGTATATTACATTTTGAAGAATGAATTCTATAATTCTTATTATATTGAGTCAAATTGAAGCTTTACATTGAAATTGTATACATATTTTATTTTTCAAGTATATTAGACCACACCTTTCCTCATGAAAATCCTCATATAAGTCTCGTAAGGAAGCCATATATTACATGGCATTGGTGTCCACAATATAAACATTATCCCAAATTGAAATCTTTGAAGCATTATTTACTTTATTAAAAATAAATAAAACATGCATTCATAAGAAATATGAGTTAAATTTGGTTCTAAGTTTTTCTTTATCTCATTTCTTATTCTTTTTTATAGGCTTGAATTTTGTCACATTATATTTTGTATTTGTGGAGTTTAGGACTCCTTTTCAAAGCATTTACAAACAAAATATTGTTTATAAATTTTATTTACTTGATGATGAGAATTGTTTTCTTCATATTTACTTCCTCAATTTTTATTTTTCCCTTTGTCTTTATCATTTCCTATATTATTGTAAAATATATCTTTTGATTAGCATAATAAGATATTTCTATTGTAAACTTTTTTCTTTCTTCTTATTTTCTTTTCTTTTTTTTTTTTAAGCTATTTTTTTAATGATTTGATAAAATACAAGCCTTTAATATAGTGCTTGGTAAAAATAATCTAAATAAGTTGAGTATATAAAAAGAAGAGCTTTTATGAAAGTGGTCATATGCACATCATTTTTTATACCATCTACATCAACATCATGCTTCTTTTCATATATTTTATAAATTAAACTAATGTATCTCTATTTTTAAACTCAAGAATAAATAATTTCAATTAAAAGTCTATGAAATTCAATTTTAAATGACAATAATACAGGCCCTTTAATTTTTTTAAATGCTTCTCAAGGAGTGTCGCACCCCTATATGTAACAAAAAGACTTGCATCAAATAAGACTTATCAAGTCCAATGCTTTTGAATTCTTCTTCTTAAAAGATGGTATCTCTTATTCTTGTTTATATATTATGGGTTTTTTATTCTCATCATAGATGTTCAATCACAAATTATTGAAGATAAATGTGTTCTCCACTTATCTTGACCATTAAACAAGATATCTTTCATAGTTAAGATTGTACCAACAATATTTTTTATTAAATAATTTTTTTGGTATTTAGGGAGATGGAATGATTCAAAACTATAAGAGGTGTTTTTAGATAATATTAGAGATAATACTTAACCAAATAATCTCAATTTGAGATTAAAAAAGAATTGTATATTATCACAAAATGAACATCTCTAATTATTTTCTTAAAATTGTCTCTCCAAAGACAATATAAAATAATACTTATATTATCTATGGAGAGATAATATCATTTTTATCTCTCTAGAATAAATATAGAATATTACAATCTTTTGCCTTTCAAAAAATAATATATATTTTCTCTCTAGAGATGATATAACTTTAATCCCTACAATTATCTCTTTAAAAATAATATGAATTTAATGAAATAAAAAAAGAAATTATTTTATTTTTGTCATACAAATGGATAAATATATTCAACAATACTAAATACAATATTAACTAATATTATAAAATATTTATAATTTTTTTTAATGTAGAATTTTATGTCCTAAATTAAGTCTTCACACATTTGATTAATATTAAAAAGATAAAATATAAAAATATATCTAAATTCTATTAACCTATGGACATAAAATGGTACATTTATTTATTAAATAAAAAATAAAATTTTAAATCATTTAATATCAACATAATTTTATTTTATATCATATAAAAATTCTATATTATTATTTCAACAACATACTTCCCGGACATTTTCCTCCCCATTAATCTGTAAGTCATGTTTCATAACAATACTGTCCTTATTTATTTGATATATTTTTCAAAATCTATTCCTAAATGCATTTCTACATCCATACAATTAGAGTTTGACAGTCGCGACCAGGGGATCCTACACATACTGTTAACCCTCCATGGTTCATCAACACCAATTGTATTACTTGTTGGATGATTTCATGTACAAAAATCTTTACTAACTACCATTGAAATGAAAAGCTATACTATGCAAAGAAATCCAAAATTTAAAGGTTAAAACTAGCAACTTACAACATGCATGTCAACATAGTATTTGACGTTGTCATAGGGGTGGAAGAGCAGGACCATTTTTCTCTTCCCACCGTTACCGGAGTACTAATTGTTTGAACCATTGCTACTTCTCTGCTGTGAAAACCGCTTGTAGAAATTCTGGCATATTCCACGAATTCTTTTCGTAAGTTTGATATAGGATTCATTTCCTTACAATAACCATGGATACCGTTTGTAGATTCTTATCTTTTGCTGCAAGTATTCTTTATAAATTAGAGGCTGGGATTTTCTGAGTGCTGATGAAATAGACGAAACACATTATTTGCATGCAAAGTGTTTATGGTTAAGATAATGAATTGCCACTATGTTTAGATCATTAAAGAGAAAATCGTATCCAAAGAGAACCCCAATAGAAATCAGTTCACCAGAGTGCAATAATTGGATGCAAACGTTATCCTGTAAAAACAGATATCAGTCTGGTGAGGCCAATTTTTACTTGTTTAGTAGAAGCAGGTAAAAATAATAAAATTTTAAAATTACCAATATTTTGCCATCTGCTCGCCAAGACCTCGTTTACTGGAGTGCCATTTTCAGCGGAGAAATCCACTAACCCCATATCCACCACCCTTTAATATTCTCTGTTGTAGAGGTTACAAAGTATTCATTAAAAAATAACCCGGTAAGCTCATATCGATCAACGTTAATATCATTTGTTACAGTTACCAAATATTCATTAATAACTATTAAATATGATTTAGGTTTTCCTTAGGTTTTGTATGTACTTCTGTTGCATTTTAATCCTTTGGTTCGAGTAGTATAGATTAAATATTTACGATGGATTACATATACTGGTTGTTGCATAGTTATATATATGATTCTAAACACCAAGACATCCATAAATGTCTTCCACCTGTATGACATCCATAAATGTCTTCCACCTGTATGTTGAACATGATACAGAGAAATTAGTTTTAAAGATTGTATGATTTTCTGTTAGAATTTCTCTTTCGTGCATTGAATATATATGGATGTTATACATGAAATGTTTGAATAAATGCCTCCAAAATTGTTAAGTTTGTTCAACCACATAAAACCATCACTTTCTGAGATGAAACAGATTGACTGGAGAATGGATTATAGGACCTATCATAATAAGACATAAATTCAAATAAGTTTAATATATCATATTGACGTGGACCTATTATTTATGAAGAAAAAAGTGATATTTTTCCTTATCGTACACCATATGTTACATAAACATAATCATGATCTAATTTTTTTAATCTCCACACTCAGCCCAATCAAAAACATTTCTATGATTTATTCTTGCAATAAAATTGTGGAAACTAAACTTGATGCATTATTTGTGTTTCTTTCTGTCCCAAAAATGCAGCCTTTCATCTAATATTTTGAAAAAAAATCGAGTAACCAAATTAAACCCATGAACATGTTGTAATAATATACTTCTTTGGAGTCGAGGTGAAATGATTTTTGTGCCAAGCGAGAAAACTAAATTTGACTCAAAAAAAATTGTATCTCTCGAACTAAGTTTTTTTTAGGCACAAGATCTAAGTACATGGGAGCTAAATATATTTTGTGAACTTCCTAAAACTTCAAATTTAGATAATATGATGTTCTTCATTTAAATAGTAATAAGGTGTATTTTGAATCCTTTTAGATTGGAAATAAGAAAAATAATTATAATAATGAAGAACATTTTTATGATGTTAAAAAATACATATAAATTTTTATTTTTATTTTGAAAGAATGTGATGCCTTTCATTAAAAATCTTTAATTATTATAATAAATAAGATCTCTTAGAATAGAACTAAATGATTTAAATTAAAATCTTTAATTAATATATCAATTTTCTTTTAATCTGTTTTAATTTCTTGAGATAAGACCATTTTTGTAAAGGATTAATGTTTGATATTTCTAATAACACTCTTTTTAGTTAATTAATATTTGTTTCATCTTTGCTCCCTTCTTTATAAAGAAATATTTTTGCTTTATCTTTTGCCCTTTTTGTTATATAAAAATATCTCTGAATATTCAAACATAGATTTGTCCTTTGAAGAGTATTTATCCACTTGAATAGGGATTTTTACTTATTTGAATACCTATCAATATATCTTAAACCAAAAGTTTGATCTATTGTCTCCCTTGTACATCTCTTTACTGAAACCTTCATTTACCTCCATATGATTGTGATCATGGATGATAGATTCCTTAATTTTATAGATCTCCTTTTTTCATTATCTTATTTGATATTGATAAGGAAAGGATCTTATTTCTCACATGATGTAAATGGCTTCACATACCCATTTATTTCTTTCTCGTGTCTTGTATATTTTGTCTTCATTATTTATAAAAAGATCATTACTCAAAATTTTTTTTCATTTAATTTGCACAATATACTATATTAGCTTGAAGGTATTTATATAGAAATCATAAGTTCAACTTCCATAAAAACTAACTCTATCATAACTCAAGAAAGTTTATATATATATATATATATATATATACCTTCTTTATTCTTGGATCCCTACTTATGAAAGATATTAACAAAAAGAGTAAAATTTTGAATATCTAAGACCTATTTCTATCTATTCTTTTAATGTATTCCATAAATTTTCCATTAAGAATATCATACAAACACATAAGTTGTCATAAGATACAAAGTTCAATCCAAGGAAATATAAGGCTATGAAAATCTCATGGTTGGTGGGTGTGTATGTCTGTTAGTTACACATATACATATAAAAATAAAAATATTAAGATAAAGATAAATTTTAGGCCCTAGATAAATCAAATTACATCACAAATTATAACAATAAACACCCAAAATAACAAGTTTATAAAAATAGAAAATTGTAAGCTATAAATCCATCATAGAATCACATATACTCTCAAATTTTTATAACTACATGAATAATTTTAAACAATGATTCCAAAAATATGAGTATGCCATTTTAAAATAATAATTCATTGAAACAACTTCACTTAGATTGGTGTCCTAAGACCATGATATCAACAAAGTTAAAGGTAACATGAATGCATGATGGTGTATTAAAAAAACCAAAATAAATGTACAAAATGAAAACCAATGTTAGGGATGTGTGTCTACATACAAGGATCTATGTGGATTGAATATATAGCCAATGCATATTATTTGAAGTCTCTTATTTAACTTCACACTTCATTAAAATAATATGACATGGGATGTTTTAAGAAATATGTCAAGTAAGGAAGCCAATCTATGGAGACGTTGATGTTCCAAAAAAGAAAAGTGGTAATTTATACTAATTAACTTAATTCAAAAAGGGCAAAAGAGGAATTTCATTTTAAAGAAAAAAATATAAATAAAGATATATCTCTGAACTTACAAATGAATTATTGTTTACAAAATGTTGGAGGCTACAAATTTTTTTATAGTGATATTGATTGTTCACAAAGGTCATATAATTAAATATGTGCAGATTTATAAATTTGTTCGTATATTCTAAAATTAAATTCTATAAAATCCATAATTAAACATTACATATAATTATTATGTGAACCATGTTATTATGGATGATGCACTTAGATATATTTTATGCTCATGAAACATTCCATGATGGCTAATTTTGAGACTACATTGGAATTTACCATTTTAAATAGTGTAAATTATATGTTTCTTATCACTAGCTTATTAGATTTATAGATTTATAATGGATGAATTGGAAGGAAAAAATTTCTTCCAAGAAAATTTTAATGAGTCAGGGAAATTATTGTAATTTTATTTATTGTCAATGATGTTTTTTTAGTTTGAATCTTGTTTGTTGATAGTAATTTATTTTTATATGAATTATTATAAGATAAACAAATAAGTAATTAGTCATCATTGTATGCAAGCCTTAAGTTTAGATGTTCATGTCAACTTGCCAAACATCATAACAGGGTTTTAGATGGTACATACACTAATGGGGGCGGGAGTCTTATTAGGTCAGGATATCCATTTTATAGTGCCACTATCCCCAAATGTAATGTCAATGGTAATTTAATTATTTTCTAAATAGGTGAGTAGATGAGGGGTAAACACATATTTGATTAATGAATCTCTATCTTTTAGCCATGCTAATTTAATATCATTTTTACATTTCTATAGTAGTCATATTATAGCAATCTACACCCACTTTATGATTTTTTATGTTATTTTTAATATTTTACTGAGAGGGGGTGTAATGGAAGCAAGATGATGAGGGTGATAAACAACCCCCAAAATGAGTTTGTATATAGAAACTTATTCATTGGTTGTAATTATTATTTGTTCCGTCATCATGCTCATAGATGTTTCTTTTTACATTTCTATAATAATAAATATGAGAATGCTTTGCGCCAACTTAGTGGTCTTCTATGTTGATTTTTATATTTTAACAAGAGGGAGAAGGAAAGCTCCACAAAGATGATGGTGATAATCACCCATGGAATGAGTTTGTCTCTCCAAATGTATGTATTGTTTGTACTTAATCTTTGTTATATCTCCATGCTAATAGATTCTTCTTTTTTACTTTTTTTTAAAAAAAAAAAGTTATAATAGTCAATATTAGACTAGTTCACACCCACTTAATGATTTTTTTGGTTGTTTTTTAAGCTTTAGATGAGGAAGATGGTAGGGACATGGAGAGGATGGATACAAGAGGGAGTGAAAGAGGGGGGAAGTAGGTGTTTGGGGGTAGGGAGGTGAGGTCAAGCAAAGTCAAGGTGATGAGGGTGATAACAGCCCCCATAATGAGTTTGTCTCTACAAATTTATGCATTGGCTATACTTATTCTTTTTTCCTTCGTCATGCTCACATATGTTTCTTTTTACATTTCTATTATAGTCAATATCACACCACATCACATCAACTTTTTGATTTTCTAATTTTCTTTCTTTTTTTCTTTTTTAACATGAAGAGGTACAATGGAACCAAGGTGAAGAGGGTGATAAGTAGCAATATAATTAGTTTATCCCTGTAAATTTAGGTATTTATTGTACATATTATTTATTCCTTTGTTGTGCTCCTAGATGTTTTTCATTCCATATATTTTTGGATTGATATTTATATGTTTACCATTTTAGAAAGAGGAGGTGGAGTGGAAAAAGTTTGAGGAATATGCTGATGAGGATGTGGATGATCAAGATGATAGTGGTTGGTTTATATAGCCTCACAATCTAATTTGGAAGAAGAGGAACATAAACCTATAAAAATATTTTCTTATTTTCAAAAATAATATTTTATTTTTGTTGATTTAATCAAAATTTTAACTATTAGAATCACATGATTATTTTTTGAATGACATTTTATAGATAAATACAAAATTGTAAATATAAATATCATGAATCAAGATATTTAATATTTCTTACATCTATAAAACACATTTTCTGATAAGAGTGGCCATCCATTTTAGTCACTGGATAGACTAAACACTCACAACCATAATATTTTTTATTTTTAAATTTATAAAATAATAACATAGGAAAGAGCAAGGCTCCAAAAGCAAACATATTCATGGAATGATATTCATAGAGCAATCAATCAACCCTTGTTCATCTATTGCTTATGACTTTTCATACCCCAATAATATTATTTTTATTAGATAAACCTGATTCACATGTTTACCCATAATCAACCAAGTACAAGGTTTGCTATCTTATCGGCCATTTGTTTTCCCAATTTCACAACTACACAGTCATTATATTTTTAGTGGCAAAACAACTGACTTTGATTCTGACCAATTGTCGCAGAAAGCAATCTGCAATATCGAATTGCAGAAGCACGAATATCCTATAGAAAAAAATATTAAATGTGACTGTTTTTAAAGTGAAAGACCGTGCTCTTAATCATGGCTATTTAAGTTTATGTTTCCTTTTGACTATTGCCAATATTTAAGATGTGCCATTATTGCTCTGAATTGACTTCTCACTCTCCCTCGTGCAAAAACAAAGCGTATGAATGGGGCTGCCATGTTTCTATGAATATGGCTATTTTAGTTTATGTTTCCTTTTGCCAATATTTTAGATGTGCCATTATTGCTCTGAATTGACATCTCTCTTCCTCGTGCCAAAACAAAGCGTATGAATGGCGCTGCCATGTTTCTATGATTGCCCAATCACAGTATTTTGCCGACACACAGAATCCATAACTGCCACAGTTTTAAGCGAAATTTTATTTTATAAATATTTTCATGCACTTGAAAGTGGCCTTACTGCGTAAAGAATTTCAAATGAGAGCCATGGGTGGAAAAGAATTAATGCTTTATTTTTTCTCCGTGCCAAATTAATCATGCCATCTCTTTTTCTCATCTTACCGACATTAATGGGCCACGTCTCCAAGTCAAAAATGACTCCGACGATAGGTTTAGGTGCAACATGGATGGAGTCAGTTCAATACAGATATTTCTTGTTTGGCGTAACAATACAGATATTTCTTGTTTATAATTTTATGTTGAAATAATTACATTTAGAATTTTCAAAATATTACAGGATTAGTTTTAGAAAAAAAATAGTATTCTTTTGAATATATGTAAACATAGTTTTGGAAATTCTGGTTTAAAAATTCTTCTCAAAATTTTATGAGTTGTGAAATATAAAATTTTAAATTATTAATATATTTTGAAGCATTTAATTTATTATTAATATTATTTTATTGTTGGTAGTGTAGTGTAGTATTCATTTTACTGGAGTATTAATATTTATTTAGTCTTTTTATACTTTTTGGATGGATGAATAGATGGCTTCAGATTTCTTTTTAGTTCTTCTTTTTTCTTGGAATGTTCAATTGTATAACGACAACCCTCCACTTCCTCTATCTGAAACTGCGAACTATACTTAATTTCATGATGTACATTTTATAATTGCTCTAGCATTATTTTATTTTTGTTGCTCTGCCAGTGTTAATATTTGTTTTGGTCTTTGCAAATCTTATGACATACTGTCTAATCCATAAATACAATTCCAATTCTTTATCTTAAATTTTTTCTAAATTATTATATTATTATTAATAATTACGCTAGAACATTTCATTAATAAATTATTATTAATCCTTACAATTATTTTTAAATATTTAAAATATTATTTATTAAAAATTATAGATTGATTTTTCATAACAATAATCTTATTTAATTACAAGTAGTTTTACCATTTATTGTTTATAATTATTATTTAGTTTATATTTTAAAATTAATTATAAATTATTAAAATTGTTGTATATTTTAATAATTAAATTTTAATCTTTTATTTTAAAAAAAAATTAATTTTGGAATATAATTTCAAAAAATTTAAGTTATCTAATTACATTAAAATTTTATATCCTTAATATCTTATTAATTGTCACATATTTGATATTGTAGCATGTGAGATAATATTTTTAATAATAATATTAATAAAAATGATGTATGATAAATTTGATAATTATTTAATTGTTATAAAATAATTACAATTTGAAATTGTTTATACATCTCATTATTATTTATATGAGTTTTATATTTTACTTAAAAATGTTAGACAAATCATAATATTTAACACATGTATGGAAATTTGAAACTTATTTCTTTTTTGTTTATTTTAAATAATTTTTTGAACAGTAATATTCCAAAAATATATTTAAAAATTAATTTTTTTCACCTATTCAAAAGAAAAATTTCAAACAAAACTTACAATTTAAATGATAAACAAACAACACTTTTTCATTTTTGTTAAAAGTTTGAGAATATTATTAAATATAATTTGAAGAAATTATTTGTGGAAAGTGAATCTCTCTTGATTATCAATATTGCTAAATCGAAAACATCTAATAAAAAATTTCATAAATATTGTGAGACTAACTCTTCAGTTCACTGAATTTGGATCTCTTCGTCTTCCTCCTAAAAAATATTCGTACTATAAATGCCTCATTCCTTAGGAAGAATGAAAATAATTAATTAGAAAAGACTTCACTTTCTTTTAATTTCCCATTTGATCAATATGTTGATTAAGGATTCAGAGACCTGACTTTCAGAAAATATGTTTTAGTCTCATGTTTTTATCCCTATTTCAGTTTGTTAGATCATTTATATTTGAGGTGCTTGTAGTCTTAAATTGTTACATCATCGATCTTTTCTATGTACTTATCTTCAATTTGTGATTAAATAATATTCTGAAAGTTAGTGTCTAAGGCTTCTACTAGTCACATTTTCTTACATTTCTTTAATTGTTTCATGGTGGTGCTTCCTTCTTATACCCTTGAACTGCCCTAAAATTAGTTTTGATTGTTTTTTGTTTGTGGTTTTCTTAGTTTTTAGAACTATATTCTTTGATCTTCTATCTTATATCTAACTAATTAATTTTGTGGTTGTTTGATTTTTTAACTTTCTTCTCATTTATTTTTATTCTTACTAAAATTTATTTTATTTCTTAATTTAATTTGCTTGCTTTTATACTTCAGAGTAAATATCCCATTTCACATGTTATTATCTTAAAATATAACAATTATACATTATAAATTAAACAATATCTCCTTCACATCAGTTAATAAACATTATTCACCCATATTTTCCATTCCTTATCACCATTACACATTAATATTCAAATAAATAAATTTAAAAAATAATATTACCACTCTGCATTAGAGACCTTAATTACTAAAGAACACATGATTTTTGACAGTTTTCAACATATTTGTATTTCTTCCATAATTAATATATTGAAAAAGGAGAAGCAGAAGTCAATAATCTTTTTTATGAAAGTCTATCGTTGAATTAAAAAATGTTGACTTTGATCAAGTAAGTGCGGGAATGGCCGTCAACTTTGACTGCGCTGGCCCGCCATGCAATCCATTTTTCTTCTCAATATTTTTAGGTAAATCTCTTCCAAGATATTGCTGTTTTTTTTTTTGCCAACCTATAAATACACTTCCAAACCGATGTAATTCAACAATTAATTCAGTGGGGATTAAAAAAATAATGCTCATTTCTTTCAGATGCCGCAGTTTGACACGATCAAGTGAGCATATTTATCACTACTTGGTAAAAATGCCATTGCAGGGTGCCAGGCTGCGTGCAGCTGAAAGTGGCATGCAATATTTTTTTTCTATTTTTGCAAGGTATGTTTTGTTTTTGGAATCTTAATAATTCATGGATATTATAACTCATTGTTCATTTTTATCTTCTTTCTTCATTATTCATGAATATATTTATTTTTTGCTTTCACTTAAAAAGATTTTCTGTGTTTGTGTGTTGACTGAATAAAATGGCGGTCAAACTAGATTTGCCAAAAATGTACTTCATCACACGCAAATGTGGTGAACAACTGGTGTTATAGTCGAGCAATAATAAGCCTCCAGTTGTATAAGCTCTTCAGATACATACCACTATCTGATATACACATTCTTGACTCTTGACACCATGGACATTATGAAAGAACTTGTAGATCTTAATATTGTAAAGGGCTAATGCATTATAACACATATTAATCTTGAAATAAAAAAGTCAATGGAGCACAGCTATCCTTGTAGATCTTAGAATCGTTTGTAAAGGTAAATTTAATGGTGACACTATTCCACTTTTAAATTTAAGGTTGGCAGTTTTTCCTCTGGATTTGTTATCGGGGACCGTACGATGGAGATATTAGTAACATTTAAGTTTATCTGCCTTTTATTTCCACCCTATAAAGGCCGTTTAATTATAAGGAATATCATATCATCGGCGTTCTTTTGTGATTTAATCGAGCTTGCAAATATAAGCACTTTTTACAATGTAATAATTTTATATTGGTATTTACTATATAATATCGAACTAGATGAAATTTGTTATTGATGTATTTATTTTAGTCAAAGTTTTAGATTCTTTATGATTTAAATTGTAGTTGTGTTGCCAATCTTGAGATGTGTTGATAGGGCATGTTCTTGTAAATACGAAAGAATTTTTTTAAATCATAAAATTTCTGTACTTATTTTTAAAGTTGTCATGTATTCTATTTCTATTGAAGAAATTGGCAACATTAATGACTTCTTTAACTTCCAATTGACAATTGTTGTTCCAAAATTCTTTATAATCCTTGTATATTTTATATCTTTTAAATCACTAGTGTATTAGAATAGTTTGAAGTCTCTTATTTTGAAGTATTTCATACCAATCCTTTACGACATCCAATGAATATTTTTTGCTTCTGCACAATGACTTTCTTTGTGTTATTGCATGAAATCAAGAAATAACATCAACAAAGAAAAAAATATATGATCTAGTTATGGTCACATAGAATAGACTTGTAGTGAGATTTCAATATTTAGTAGCATCTGTTAAATATATGATATCTTATGATATCAATTTTACATTTTGTTTTATTATCATATGGAGAGACTTATTATCTATAATTTTGAACTTGATCATAATTTTACCAATATAATTTTGCTAAGTTATGAAGATATTATTTAATTCATGAATCACTTCAATACCCAAATAGTATTGAAGAACATACACATTTGTCATTTAAAAACCTTTCATCAACTATTTTTTGTATTTTACAGTGTATCTCTTATTGTTTCCTATTATGAGCATATCATCCACTTATACCATTAGAAATAATAATTTGTTGCCAATTATTTTGACAAAATGAGTTGAAAATTTAGGGTTAAAATATTTGAAGTTCATGTTGAGGAGGTGCTTAGTGAGTTTGTTGTACCACATTAGTAGGGCTTGTTTGAAACCAAAAAATGTTTTTTCTAGTTTGTAAAGTTTGTGCTTTTGGTCATTTTCTACAAAACCTTTGGGATGAGTCATGTACTCTATCACTTCTATTTCACAATTTAAAAATACAATTTTCAAGTCCACTTGGTAAAATTTTTATACGTTATGAGTTTCTAAAGACAAAATTGTTTGAATGGTAGTTCATGTTATTTTTGGTGGAAAGATTTCATCGTAATCAGTTTCTTTTTCTTTAGAACATCTCCTTACAAGAACCCTTACTTTTTTCTTACCAAATGAGCCATCTATTTTCTGCTTGTTTCATCAAACCCACTTGTAGCCAATTGGTTTTCAGTCAATTGAAGGATCAACCAATTTTCAAGTTCAATTTTTAACCAATGCATCATACTCATTCCTCATTGATATTATCCATGCATCATACTATTTGACTTAATTTTAAGAGTTGGGTTTCAAACCTTGAAATCAACGTTGAGTTCTTCCTCTAGAGCATATTCTATGACAATATTTTATATATTATCCTGAATTTAATCTAAGAGCTTGTTTGATTGTTTTTTGGTTGTGTGGATACTTTCTGTGCCTATTTTTTCAACCTCATCACATCTAACATCTTTTAATGTTTTTCTAGCTAATATTAGTATCTTTTTTCTGCAACCTATAAAATCACTAGAACCTAATTTTATGGATTTGAAGCTTATTCATTTTCTAACATTAAATCATCCTCTGATGAATTTTAAATTTCATTTGCATGGGAAGTGTCATTTCTAATTACATGATTTAATAAAGATTTAATCCTTTCTAAATTAAAGGTTCACTATTTAATCTTTGTATCCTCCATACCAACCTCCTTAAAAACATTAAATTTAGCACATTTATCAAGTCAATTCAATTATCAAATTGATTTTTGTTGTGTTATTCATAGTTTCAAAAAAGAAGACATATATTATAATGAAAATTTTACTATTGTTCTCATCAAATAATATGTATAATTCCAAAGACTCTAAGTAACCCAAAGTATGCGTATATGATTCATGTGTTCTATTTTATTCATTTTATTTTTGGGAATCAATGTGTAGTATGTGGATCCAAAAATATGAAGATTTTACATTAGAGAGATGACCACACAAAACTTTATACAGAGTCTTCATTTTTAAGGTTGTTGACAATGACCTATACATATTTTTGTTTGAAATATATTGATTTAGAAATGTAAAATCACTCATACAAATTACAACATTAGGACTGCAAGATGATGAATGATTTCATTTTACTTTCCATAGGTTAGAAACATATTGGACATGAAACTTATCATTACTGGTAGAGGGATGAACATTGATATATTTATTCAAAATCTATTTGCAAATAAATTTCTACATCTACATAATTTGCTTCAAGAATCCACGTGGCAGGGTTGTATCTTGATGTGATTTTGAGAACTCCAATTTTAAGAACTCCTTTAGAGAATAGGAAATTATTCTTGTCAATTTGAGTTTCAGAGTGGTGACCAAGAGGTCCTACATATACCATCTTCCCTCCATGCTTCATCAATACTAGCTGTAGTACTTGTTGCTTCATTTCATGTAGAAAAATGTTATCAACTACTATTCAAAAGAAAATCTAGACTATGCAAAGAAATTAAAAAGCAAGAAACTTACAATAGGCATGTCAACATAGTACTGTGGGCAAGAGAATTGAACAAATAATAGAAAATAAGAACTCAAACCCTCAGATTGCTATAGCAATGGAGAAAACAAGATTTTCTTAATCTTTTTAATCTTTCTTTTTATGTCCTTAAAAAGTTGTGCCCAAGAGA
Organism: Torreya grandis; assembly: GCA_037957365.1. Classification (NCBI taxonomy): domain Eukaryota; kingdom Viridiplantae; phylum Streptophyta; class Pinopsida; order Cupressales; family Taxaceae; genus Torreya; species Torreya grandis. The sequence goes on along the minus strand of JARHVA010000215.1, from coordinate 35,609 downwards.
TCTTTAAATAAATTTTATTGGTAAATCAAACTAAAAATAAACTCATCCTTAACTAATCTAAAACTAACTTCAACTGCTACTTCATGCAAGTTGGGCAAGGAGTAAGACTGTTGTTTCGCTATTTGAACTAATTGATCTCTAATTATTTGTTAACTATTGTGCATGCATCAAAAGGAGGGATGTGGCACTGGTAGTTAAGTGTCAAGTGGAGAAATTATCTCTTATTAATATTTAGTTTCTAACACTCCCACTTTATTTCTACCTCTAACTACTTCAACATTTACAATACCTAAATTTTGTCTTAGATAATCAAAGGTCTCCTTTGCTAATGCCTTTGTAAATATATCTGCCAATTGATTTTTAGATCTTTAAAAATCTAGATGGATTTCTCCATTGTTCACAAACTCTCTGATAAAATGAAATCTTGTATCAATGTGCTTGCTCCTCTTATGAAAAACATTATTTTTTGATAATGCAATTGGTGATTTGTTGTTACAAAAGATTGGTGTTGACTCCTTCTGTGCTTGTAATAAATCTGTCAATAATCTCCTCATCCAAGTTACTTGACATGCTGTTGATGTGGTTGCTACATACTCTGCTTTAGTTGATGAAAGTGTCACTATAGGTTGCTTTTTGGATGCCCATGTGTCCACACCTATTCCTAAAATAAAGGCATGTCCAGAAATACTCCTTCTATCATCAATGCTACCTGGAAAATAACTATAAGTATAACTAATCAAACTAAAATCGTTAGTTGTGGAATATAAAATTCTATATTCTGTTGTTCTTGCCACATATCTTAATATCCTCTTTCCAACTTGCCAATGTGAGTCTTTTGGTGACTCCATGAATCTAGAGATTAAACTGACCCCATACATGATATCTAGTCTTGTAGCTGTAAGATACATCAAATTGCCAACTAGTCTTTTGAATGTTGTAGAATCAACATTAGACCCTTTGTCTTCTTTGCTAAGTTTGGTCCCTGTAGTAACTAGTGTAGGTGATGGTTTACAATTTAGCATCTTAAATCTCTTTAACACATCCTTTGCATATTTAGTTTGACAGATAAAAATTCCTTTCTCTAATTGTATAACTTCTATGCCCAAAAAGTACTTCATTAATCCCAAATTTGTCATTTCAAATTCTTTCTTCATTGGTGATTTAAATGTGTCTATAGACAAATTTCTAGTGAAAATCAAATCATCAACATACAAACACACAATCAAAATCTGACCTTTTTTATTGATTTTTGTGTACAAAGTAGGCTCACTATTACTTCTATTGAATCCATTGTTTGTCATGTATGAATCAATCCTGCTATACCATGCTCTTGGTGCTTGCTTGAAACCATAAAGGGCCTTCTTCAATTTGTAGAATTTTTCTTCATGTCCTTGCACTTCATAATCCGATGGCTATTTTACCTACACTTCTTCATTTAGGAAACCATTCAAGAAAGTTGATTTGACATCCATTTGATATATGCTCCAATTATTTTGAGTAGCTATTGCTAAAACCATTCTAATAGTATCAAGTCTAGCAACTGGAGCAAATGTTTCATTATAATCAATTCCATGTTCTTGTGCAAAATTTTTTGCTACTAACCTTGCGTTGTTCTTTTCAACATTTCCATCTGCATCAAATATAGTCTTATAAACCCATTTGACTCCCATACAATCATTACCTTCGGGTAGATTAGTTAGATCCCATGTTTTATTTCTTTCAATGGCATTCATCTCTTCATCCATTGCTTTTATCCAATGTTCCTCATTAACTGCTTCTTCATAATACATAGGATCATGAGTGAAAAAAGCAAAATTTGAACACAAATCTAACTTCTCTTCTTTTTCATTATAAATCTCATTCAAGTTTCTCATTTTCTAACCTTTAAATCTTGATCTTAAAATAGCAACAGTTGGATCTGATTCATCACTTACTTGTGAATTTGGAGTAGGATAACATGCATGACCAGATGATTCACCTTGTACTAAGCTCCTAGGTGTTCTTATTGGAGTGCTTGTTCTTACTTGTGGAGAGGATTGATATCCTTGCAAATTTTGTTCTTCAGATTTTTCTTCAATTTGTGAAATTGGTGCTCCAATTGTGTTGCTACTACCATACCATGCTTCTTCTTCCTTAAATTCAACATCTTTGCTAATTATCACTTGCTTTGAAATAGGGTTATATAACTTATAAGCCTTTGATTCTTCACTATAGCCAATAAAAATGCATTTCTCACCTCTATCATCAAATTTTCTTTTTAATTTAGATGGTATAAGAGAATATGGAACATAACAAAAAATTCTGAATTGATGTACACTATGTTTCTTACCACTCAACGCTTCTTGTGGATTTCGATCTCTGACACTCTTTGTTGGGCTTCTATTCAGAATATATACTTCACATGCTACTGCTTCTGCCCGATATTCATTTGACATATGTTTAGCCTTGAACATGCTTCTAGCCATCACCATGATTGTTCTATTCTTTCTTTCTGCTACACTATTTTATTGTGGTGTGTACCTTGTAGTCAGTTGCCTTTTGATGCCATGATATCTGCAAAAATATTGAAATTCATTAGACATATATTCGCCTCCTCTATCTGATCTAAGTACCTTGATGTAACAACCACTCTAATTTTCAACCATAGCCTTGAATTCTTTAAATTTTCCAAAGGCTTCAGACTTGTTTTTGAGAAAATAAATCCATGTCTTTCTACTAAAGTCATCAATGAAGGTTAGAAAATAAGTACTACCTCCAAATGATGAAAATTTGCATTGGTCCACATAAATCACTATGGACTAGCTCCAATATTACCTTTGAGCTATATGAGGCTCCTATTGGAAATCTCTCTGTATGTTGTTTTGCTAGAATACAACTGTCACATGAACTTCTTGGCTATTCTATTAGTGGTAATCCCTTCACCATATTTGTATTCTATAACAAATTCAAACCTTGAAAATGTAAATGTCCATACCTTAAGTGCCATAGCCATGATTGGTCTAGATGCATGGTTTTGAAGTGGGCTTCCTCTTCTCCTTAGATGCACTGAATTCGAAGAGGGAACATCTGATTCTTGGTCATCTCCACTTTTCCTATCAACCTATCACTTGAAAAATTGTCTAGTATTGTGCAAACATTATCCATAAAAGATACTTTGTAACCTTTCTATACTAACTGTCCAACACTCATAAGATTATGCTTTAGTCCAGGTATAAAATAAACATCAGGTATAAACCTTCTTTCACCATTTTTTGCCAAAACATTTATTACTCCTTTACCCATTACATCCACTTTGATATCATTTCCTAATTTAACTTCACATTTTATAGAATCATCAAGACTAGTGAAGAATTATTTATTCCTTATCATATGATTACTGCATCCACTATCTAAGAACCAAATATATCTAGCCTTTTCTTGAGTAACATGACAAGTGAGAAATAAGCTTCCAGGATTAGAACTAGATTCACCAGGATTATAACTAGATTTATTTGTGTAATTAGCATTCTACTTGTCCACATAACCTTGTTTCTTTCTGCAGTCACTTGCATAATGTCCATATTTTTTATAGTAATAACATTGAATATTAAATTTGTCAAACCTTTGTGAACTTTGCTGGAAGTGATTGTTGCCACGTCCTCTGTTGCTGTAGTTTTGATTTCTATTTTCACCTTGATCTGGATTGTTCCTTCCAGTTCTACCTCTGGCTCTTCCTCTAAAGTTTGACCTTCCTCTTCCTCTTCCTCTTCCTCTTCCTCTACCAAATGATACTTGTGACTTGAAAGCATTCTTAAGAGAAGTATTGTTATTCCTATTCATTTTGGATTAATGTGTTAACAAAGAACCCATTAATTCATCTACAGATAACTATTCCAAATCCTTGGTTTCCTCAATAGCTATAATTATTGCATCAAATTTATTGGGTAAATTCTTGAGTATTTTTTCTATGATCTTCTGATCTGTTATAGTTTCTCTATTAGATCTTATTTGATTCACTATATTCAATACTTGACCCATAAACTGGTATATAGACTCTGAATCTTTCATTTGCAAATTTTCAAAACTTCTCCTAAGAGATTGAAATTTAGCAATTTTTACCTTTGTATTACCTTTATAGGTTGTCTCCAAGATTTTCCATATCAATCTGGATCTCATTGCTACTACAACTCTACAAAAATAGATTCATCCAATACCTGTTGGATTAGAAATAAAGATTTTGTATCTTTTTCCTGTTCTGTTTAAGCTCTTCCTTTTTTGCTTGAGTTAATGTCTGATGGGAAACCTCATCCTGTGGTTCTATAAAACCATTCTCTACCAGATCCCAAACATCTTGTGAGAGAAACAATGTTCTCATTTTAATTGCCCAAAAATCATAATTCTTACCATTGAAAATGAGAATTTGAGGCTGAGAAATAATGTTATTCATTGCCATGTCTCACGTTGAAGTGACTAAATCAATAGAGGCTGCAAGAAGGATTGAAGTGCACTTATTTGCTGTGCTTCTTCCATGATCAGAATTTATTTTTTTAACTACAAATCTTTCTTGGTTTTAACTGCTATTATAAATAGTGATCTAAAGATATCAAACTAATACAAAACTGATATCAAACTAGTAGTAAAACAATAGATCACAAATCTAACTTAAAATTAGAAGATGAAGATGTATTAATCTCAGAGATTTAATTTTTTTCATCTACAGTTGCAGAGATCTCCACTTTGATAGCCATAATCAGCAGTCAATCTGCAGCCTCCTAATGCATCCTTACCAGGGTTTTTTCCAAACCATGCTTATTTTTGTTTGCTGGCTTTTGCATTGAATGCTTCTACCACATTGACCAGTCTATAGTGCTGAGTTGGTGACTGCACCGTAGACTTTTTCTATAGTCTTCATGCTACTGTGTGTCACTCTAACCTAATTGCACTTCTCCTAATGCCAAACTAACTATGTGCTTTGCCTTCTACTACATTTTCTTCTACTGCACTCTAAACTACTGGCTATTCCTTCACACGACCTATCTCCTTTGGTTGCACTTCACTCCTTCAACTCTGTTGGCTCTGATACCAATTTGTAGGCAAGAGAATAGAACAAATAATAGAAAACAAGAACTCAAACCCTTGGATTGCTACAGCAATGGAGAAAACAAGATTTTATCAATCTTTTTGATCTTTCTTTTTTTGTCATTACAAAGCCGTTCCCAAGAGATCTTTAAATAGATTTTATTGGAAAATCAAACTAAAAATAAACTCATCCTTAACTAATCTAAAACTAACTTCAACTGCTACTAAATGCAAGCTGAGTAAGGAGTAAGACTGTTGTTTCACTATTTGAACTAACTGATCTCTAACTGTTTGTTAACTATTGTGCGTGCATTAGAAGGAGAGAGGTGGAACTGGCAGTTAAGTATCAAGTGGAGAAATTATCTCCTATTAATCTTCAGTTTCTAACAAGTATTTGATGATGTCAAAGGCCATGGCCAAAGGTTGGAAGGGCAGGACCATTTTTTTCTTGCTATCATTACCAGAGTCTGAATTGTTTGAAACATTGCTACTTCTCTTTTTTGAAATTACCGTGGAGAAATTATAGCATATTCAACAAATTATTCTCATAAGTTTGATATATGATGCATTCTATTCAAATTACATTGAATACCAGTTGCAGATTCTATCTTTTTCTTGTAATCATCCTTAGAAATTAGAGCTTGAGGTTATTTGAGTGCTGTTGAAATAGACAAAACACATTATTTGCATGCAAAGTATCTATGAAGATAAATTTTGAGGTAATTATGATCAAGATAATGTAATGACACTATGTATAAAACATTAAAGAGAACAATATACCTAAAGAGCACCCCAATAGAAATCGAATACCAATAGTCATCAGAAAACAATCCACTAGAGTGCAATAATTGGATGCCAATTTTATCCTATAAAAGTAGATATCAATCTGGCAAGGCTAATCTATGTTTGACTAGTAGGAGCATGTACCGGTAATAAAAATTTAAAATTACCAACATTTTGCCATATTTTTGCTAAGAACTCGTTTACTATAGTACCATTTTGAGCATACATATGAAGAGAAATCCAGCAACCCCATATCCACCACCCTTTAATATCCTCTATTGTAGTTACCAAAAATTCATTAAAAACTAATTTAGTAAGCTCATATCCACCAACCTTTAATAGCCCCTATCACAGTTACCAAACATTCATTAAAAACTATTATTTATATCCACCTTGTTATATGAAAAATAATTATTATGATTTAAGGTTTTGTATGTAGTTATGAGTCTTCTGATGATGCTGAATCCTCCACGAATGGAAATGATTGAGATTGCAACTATTCCATCTCGTCCTATAGCTGTGATGAATCAAAACATCCATAATACTGATGGAGGAATTGAAACATACATAAACAACTATTGGAAAGATATCCATATAAAAGAGAAGAGAAAACCCACTTTGGATCTGCTATAGAAGAACAATTTCATATATGTTGGATGATATGTTGGCTTGTTGGTAGTCCACTCATATAATCTTGCTTACATGCACTTAATTCAATATCCTATCTTTCATTTTTGTTATTATTTAATCCTGTAGAATATTCTAAGGCACCTAATATCATAAATGTTTTAAAATGTTGTTTGGTTAGCTCCTCGAATGAGCTACAGTCTCTAGAAATTTCCATCACATGTAGAGCAGCCTCTATAATTTTCTACCAGCTGCTATAAAAAAAAGATTAGTGGATTATATTAGACAATGGTTGCTAGCAGCACCGAATTTATAGCTAACTCATTCCACCAGCTTGAAGTGCTATGTGTATTTGTAATTCATGTGCTAAAGCACCTAATAGATTGGAACATTAAAGCTTTTTGTGTATGTGTAACCCAAGTGTTTGTTCTTTTTTTAGAAAAAAAAATAATTTCTCCCTATTTGCATGCACACATTGGAGAAAACTTAGAAAATATATAAACTTCTTGTTTTGCCTCCCTCAAGCAAGTAGTCTACACGTTTCACTTTTTAAGTCATTGCATAGTTATCAAACACAACTGCAGTTAAACTTTAGGCTATTTTTCAATTTCATTTGTTTTCAAATTTTATTTATGTAATGCCTATTTGTAGATCTTACAAGGCATAAAATAATAAGATTAAAAATTTCCTTTTGATTGCCATAGCAATCTGGAGTCACCCATCTTTTATTTATTTTTGTTATTTTATTTCTACTTTCTGATAAATTGGTATTAGAGCCAAAGAAAAGGAGCAATGACCAAAAGTGTCAAAAAGGATATTGATGCAACACTCAGAGATTGGAAATTCTAATTAGCATAGCAGATCATGATAGAAAGTAGGTGTTCACCAATTGACAACATTCTCTTCGTCTGTGCTTTCACTGTCATCTCTGCATTTCGTCACTCAGATGCAACAAAATAGCCTACGACCTATGTTGTAGTTGTAAATTAGTCTTTGGAAGTTGATTGATGAAGGATGAAGATAGGGGAGACCCAAAGAAACTGAGGTGTGAAAGGGAGGAAATGAAAACAAGATAATAAGAAGAGAAAGCAAGGCTTCAAGTAGAAGCAAAAGCTGTTGAATTGGCCTAAATACAAGTTGAAGCTAAGGCTCAAGTTGAAGCAAACTGGAAGTTGGAGATTGAGTGTGAAGATGTACGTTTGGCTTTACAGTAAATAGAGAAAATAGTTTGAAATAGTAGAACAGAAGGAAAAGAACAATACGTGCGCCTCTCCTCCACAATTTGAATCTTTGATTGTGTAAGCCTGAGACATGGAAACAAACAATAACATTTCTTATCTCTAGATTCCCATTTTCAATGGTAATAACATTGTTTTACTAACAAGATGTTTGGGATTTGATAAATTAAAATGAGAACATTGTTTTGCTAACAAGATGTTTGGGAAATTAAAATGAAAACATTGTTTTGCTAACAAGATGTTTGGGATTTGGTAGAAAATGGCTTTGTAGAACCATAGGATGAGGCTGCCCATTAGGTTTTAACTCGAGCACAAAAGGAAGAGCTTAAAGAGAACAAGAAAAATGATGCAAAATATTTATTCCTAATCTAACATGTAATGGATCATATTTTTTCTAGAGTTGCAGCAACAATGAGATCCAAGTCGGCATGAAAAATCTTAGAGACCACCTATAAAGGTAATATAAAGGTGAAAATAGCTAAATTACAATCTCTTAGGAGAAATTTTGAAAATTTGCAAATGAATGATTCAGAGTCTATAGACCAGTTTATGGTTTAAGTATTGAATATTGTGAATCATATTAGATCTAATGGAGAAATAGTAATAGATCACAAGATCATAGAAAAAAATACTCAAGAGTTTACCCAAAAAATTTGATACAATACTTGTAGCTATTGAGGAAACCAAGGATTTGGAATAGTTATCAATAGATGAATTGATGGGATCTTTGTTAAAACATGAATCCAGAATGAATAGGAATAACAATACTTTTTTTTAGAATGCTTTCAAGTCTTAGGTGTCATTTGGCAGAGGAAGAGGAAGAGGAAGAGGAAGGTCAAACTTCAGAGGAAGAGGTAGAGGCAGAAATGGAAGGAATAATCCAGATCAAGGTGAAAACAATAATCAAAACTACAACAATAGATGACGTGGAAACAATCACTTCCAAAAAAATTTACAAAGGTTTGGTAAATCTAACATTCAATGTTATTATTGCAAAAAATATGGACATTATGCAAGTGAATGCAAAAAGAAACAAGGAGATGTGGACAAGCAGAATGTTAATTACACAAATGAATCTAATTCTAATTCTAGAAGCTTATTTTTCACTTGTCATGTTGCTCAAGAAAATGCTAGAGATATTTGGTTCTCAGATAGTGGATGCAGTAATCATATGACAGGGAACAAAGAACTGTTTGCTAGTCTTGATGATTCTCTAAAATTTGAAGTGAAATTAGGAAATGATAATAAAGTGGATGTAATGGGTAAAGGAGTAATAAATGTTTTGGCAAAAAAATGGTGAAGTAAGATTTAATCTTGATGTTTATTTTGTACCTGGACTAAAGCATAATCTTATGAGTGTTGGACAGTTAGTATAGAAAGGTTACAGAGTATCTTTTATGGATAATGTTTGCACAATACTAGACAAATTTCCAAATGACAGGTTGATAGGAAAAGTAGAGATGACCAAGAATCAGATGTTCTCTCTTCAAATTCAGTGCATCCAAGGAGAAGAGGAAGCCCACTTCAAAACTATGCATCTAGACCAATCATGGCTTTGGTATTTAAGGTATGGACATTTACATTTTGGAAGATTGAATTTGTTACAAAATAAAAATATGGTGAAGGGATTATCACTAATAAAATAGCTAAAAAGTTCATGTGAAAGTTGTATTTTGGCAAAATAGCATAGAGAGAGAGCTTTCTAATAAGAGCCTCATACAAAGCAAGGGCAATATTGGAGATAGTCCATAGTGATTTATGTGGACCAATGCAAATTCTATCATTTGGAGGTAGTTCTTATTCTATAACCTTCATTGATGATTTTAGCAGAAAGACTTGAATATATTTTCTCAAAAATAAGTCTGAAGCCTTTGGAAAATTTAAAGAATTCAAGGCTATGGTTGAAAAATAGAGTGGCCTTTAAATCAAGGTACTTAAATCAGATAGAGGAGGTGAATATATGTCTAATGAATTTTAAGATATTTGCAGATATCATGACATTAAAAGGCAACTGACTACAAGGTACACACCACAACTGAATGGTGTAGCAAAAAGGAAGAATAAAACAATCATGGAGATGGCTAGAAGCATGTTGAAGGCCAAACATTTGTCAAATTAATATTGGGCAAAAGCAATAGCATGTGTAGTATATATTCTAAATAGAAGCCCAACAAAGAGTGCCAGAGATCAAATTCCACAAGAAGCTTGGAGTGGTAGGAAACATAGTGTACATCATTTCAGAGTTTTTGGTTGTATTGCATATTCTCTTATACCATCTAAATTAAGAATAAAACTTGATGATAGAGGAGATAAGTGCATTTTTATTGGCTATAGTGAAGAATCAAAGGCTTATAAGTTGTATAACCCCATTTCAAAGAAAGTGATTATTAGCAAAGATGTGGAATTTAAGGAAGAAGAAACATGGGATGGAAACATTGATAAAACCATCACAATTGGAGCACCAATTCTTGAAAATGAAGAAAAATCTAATGAAAATTTTTTGTAAAGTGATTAATCCTCTTTGCAGGCAAGAACAAGCACTCCAATAAAAACACCTAGGAGCGTAGCACAATGTGAATCCTCTGGTCGTGCATGTCATCCTCCACATAACTCACAAGTAAGTGATGAATTAGATCCAACTTTTGCCACATAAAGATCAAAATTTAAAGGTGAGAAAATGAGAAACTCGAATGAGATTTATAAATAAAAAGAAGAGAAGTTAGATTTATGTTCAAATTTTGCCCTTTTCTCTCATGATCCTATGTATTATGAAGAAGTAGTTAATGAGGAACATTGGATAAAAGCAATGGTTTGAGAGATGAATGCAATTGAGATAAACAAAACATGGGATTTAATTAATCTACTTGAAGGTAAGGATTGCATAAGAGTCAAATGGGTTTATAAGACAAAATTTGATGCAAAAGAAAATGTTGAAAAACACAAGACAAAGTTAGTAGCAAAAGGTTTTGCACAATAACATGGAATTGATTATAATGAAACATTTGCTCCAATTGGTAGACTTGATACTATTGGAATGGTTTTAGCAATAACTACACAAAATAATTAGAAAGTATAAAAAATGGATGTCAAATCAGCTTTCTTGAATGGTTTCCTAGATGAAGAAGTGTATGTGAAACAACCACTAGGTTATGAAGTGCATGGACATAAAGAAAAAGTCTACATATTCAAGAAGGCCCTCTATGGTCTCAAGCAAGCACCAAGAGCATGGTATAGCAGGATTGATTCATATATGACAAACAATGGATTCAATAGAAGTAATAGTGAGCCTACATTGTACACAAAAATCAACAAAGAAGGTCAGATTTTTATTGTGTGTTTGTATGTTGATGATTTGATTTTCACTACAAATTTGTCTATAGACACATTCAAATTAGCAATTAAGAAAGAATTTGAAATGACAAATTTGGGATTAATGAAGTAATTTTTAGGCATTGAAGTTGTACAATTTGAGAAGGGAATATTTATTTGTCAAACTAAATATGCAAAGGATGTGTTAATGAGGTCTAAGATGTTGAATTGTAAATCAGCACCTGCTCCAGTTGCTACAAGAACCAAAATTAGCAAGGAAGTCAAAGGATCTAATGTTGATTCTACAACATTTAAAAGACTAATGGGTAGATTGATGTATCTTACAACGACAAGACTAGATATCATGTATGGGGTCAGTTTAATCTCTAGATTCATAGAGTCACCAAAAGACTCACATTGGCAAGTTGGAAAGAGGATATTGAGATATGTGGCAGGAAAAACAAAATATGGAATTTTATATTCCACAACTAATGATTTTGGTTTGATTAGTTATACTAATAGTGATTTTGCAGGTAGCATTGACGATAGAAAGAGTACTTTTGGACATGCCTTTCTTTTTGGAATATGTGTGGCCACATGGGCATCTAAAAAACAATCTATAGTGACAATTTCATCAGCTGAAGCAGAGTATGTAGCAGCCACATCAGCAACATGTCAAGGAACTTGGATGAGGAGAGTATTGACAGATTTATTACAAGCATAGAAGAAGTCAACATCAATATTTTGTGACTACAAATCAGCAATTGCATTGTCAAAAAATCATGTTTTTCACAAGAGGAGCAAGCACATTGATACAAGATTTCATTTTATCAGAGAGTTAGTGAACAATGGAGAAATCTATTTGTAGTTCTGCAGATCTAAAGACCAATTGGCAGATATATTCACAAAGGCATTAGCAAAGGAGATTATTGATTATCTAAGACAAAATTTAGGTATTGTAAATGTTGAAGTACTTAGTGGTAGATATTAAGGGGGAGTGTTAGAATAAAAAAATAATTTCTCCCTGTTTGCATTCACGCGGTGGAGAATAATAGGAAAATAGATAAACTTTTTGTTCCGCCTCCCTCATGCATGCAGTTTGCATGTTTCACTGTTTAAGTCATTGCAAAGTCAGCATACACAACTGCAGTTAAACTTTATGTTTTTTTTTCAATTTAGTTTGTTTTCAAATTCTATTTATGTAATGCCTGTTCACATATCTTACAAGGCAGAAAACAATAAGATTAAAAATTTCCTTTTGATTGCCGTAGGAATCTGGGGTCGCCCAACTTTTTTTATTTCTGCTTTCTGACATCTTTGAGATGTAGATCTTTACTGTTGGAATAGAAACTGTTATTGTGTTCAGATCAATCTATAAATCTTGGTTGTTCTGATCTATGTTTGAATGCTGTTGTGAGTGGTTTTTCAGTTCTATCACGTGGTATCATAGCCCATGCAGTCAATCCTCGGAAGTTGCAAAAAAATTTCAGAGCCGAAGATTGTTTAAGTTATCTATCCAAACTTGTGTTGGCATAATCAGGGATTATCTGTTAGTCTAAAAGAGTCTGAGATTGTGTCTGAATCTAGTCTTTGTAGTTTGCATAAGCCAGCGAGCAGTTTGTCTGAGCCTGTGTAGATTGTATAAGGCGTACAACTGTCCGTTTGAACCTAATCTGTTGGGTCATCTCTAGTTCTGGATTGGTCAAAAACTTTACGACATCTTTGCAAAGTTGAAACAATGTTTGAGTCTAAATATTTTGAGTAATCTCATGTCCACATTTGTAAGTTGAAAAAGAAAGATCCGTAACTCGTCGACATCCGTTGTGATAGCCCAGTCAAAAATGTTGTTGTATGAATCATGTTGAGCATCGTAGCTCTGTATAACAATGTGTCTTTATGACTGAAGGTTTTATGTTGAGAGTCCAAAGCATATATCCAGCAGCAGCAGAGTCGTTGGAGAATACCCTGACTGTTTGTGTGAAGCTGCTTAGAAAGAGAGAAGCCGGAGCTATCAGACATGAAGTTGCAGAAAAAGAAGAGCGCCCAGGTGGAGGCGTGACAAAGCGCAACTAGATAGAAGTGTTGGAAGATAGCCCAGTGAGAACAAAACCCTGGAAGATAATAGAGTTTTTTGTTTGTATCTCGTAGCATCAGACTGTAGGCTGGTTTGTTTGCAGAGATTATGCATGTTGCAGTCATTGTTGGGCGCTGTATGGAAACAAGACACAACTAGCTAGCATGTTGCCTATTCAAGTTGTGTCTTGTCTTCATAGCGTGAGGATAAAGTTTACAATGAAGAGTCCCACTCAAGCCTGGGGTTGGAAGAGTTGAATCATCGGAAAGAAGCCAAATCAGAGTTGGCAGGAGAGCGCAGCTGAAGGAAGATTGGAGAAAGTGATTTTAGTGGTTGTGATAGTATATTCGTGGTGATAGACTTCCAGATCGTGTGAGCAGATCACTGAGTTAAAGTGTGGAAATGACCAGCCAGCGAAAAGAACTTTGCAGTCAGACGTTATTGAATGCTGCAGCATTCTAGCTGAAGTCGCATTTATTTTATGTCTGTCATTTCTTCAAATAGGCAGTTGACTCGTCTTCTCGAGAAGAAAGAGATGTATTAAGTTTGTTAGCTGCTTGGGAATGTCGTAGCATTCCATTTTGAGTATTTGTTTTGTATGAAGATGTTTAGTAATGCTGTAGCATTGCATCTGTTTATGCTAGTAATTGTAAATACAAGGAGATGGCGGAATATTTGAAGCTGAAGTCTTGAGAAGCGTTTCTTATAAAGCAAATAAAGATTAATGGTGGTCTGTACTGAAGAAAAGAGGTCAGCGCACCACCCAGACCGAAGTCTGCCTGCAAGACAAATAAGCCAAGGAGAGTTCGACCTGTTCTAAGGAAAATGAAAGAATAGAAAGGACTGTTGAAGACCGTTGGAGAGGGGAGAGGCGATCCAGTCAAAAGAGACAGCAGAATGTTTGAAGCCAAAGCTGTCAGAATTGTTCGTGAACAAAGGAGCTCGTGTAAAGGCAACGCTGCCAAAGAAATCTGATACAATTTTCACAAAGATTGTACCTAGTTTGGTCTACGTATGTCAGAGCCGAAGGCATTTCAGAAAGTTTCATATTTTTCAATCAAGTATGTTTGTGTGCAATTGAACGCGTAGTCATTAGTCAGTCAAGGAAGGAGAAGAGCCAGAGTTGTCTTCCATTTGGAACTGTGTCTATCTATTTTGGAGATTTGTCTTTTTTCAGACTTTGGCGCCATTCAAATCCAAGCGTGGAAAGCCCTGATTTTTACATAGCTGAAGCTAAGAACTCGAGAAATTTGTGAAGTCACATCAGAAGAACCGAATGAGGAGGAATACTAGTCACAACTGTGTCATTCTAAGGATTTTGTTGTAGTCTCGATTAAGAGGGAGAATGTTGGATAATATGTTGGCGTGTTGGCAGTCCACTCATATAATCTGGCCTAAATGCATTTAATTCCGTATCCTGTCTTTCATTTTTGTGATTATTTAATCCTGCAGAATATTTCACGGCACCAAATATCATAAATGTTTTTAAATGGTGTTTGGTGAGCTCTTCGAATGAGCTGCAGTCTCTAGAATTTTCCATCACATTTAGAGCGGACTCTAGAATTTTCTACCAGCTCTATAAAAGAAGATTAATGTATTGTATTAGGCAATGGTTGCCAGGAGCACTGAAGCTCTGGCTAACTCTTTCCACCAGATTGAAGTGCTTTGTGGGTTTGTAATTCGTGTGCTGAAGCACCTAACAGTTTGGAACATTAAAGCTTTCTGTGTATGTGTAATCCAAGTGTTTGTTCTTGGAGATGTAGCTCTTTACTGTTGGAATAGAAGCTGTTATTGTGTTCAAATCCATCTATCAATCTTGGTTGTTATGCTCTGTGTGTTTGAATGCTGCTATGAGTGGTTTTTCAGTTCTATCAATATAGAGCTTAAAGAAACGGTCCCAATCCTACCTTTGAGGATCTGGGGCAAAGCATACGGTATAGTATGTAAGAATGATCCATTATACCATATTAGAGATTCTATTAGGGAAATGGGAATCCTCATAACACAAATATGAAGAGAGTAGGCGCAGGCAAGGTAGAACCTGAAATCTCTTTGCTTGTAAAATACTGAGAGTTCATCCAGTGTGTTTAACAGTTCCGCGATCCCATTAAACGTCACCTGAACCAATCCAAAGAAGAGAGTTCTGGAGTATATGATTCCGTCGTTGAGATTTTTGTGATGCATATTAGTTCGAGAGAACACACTCGTAGCGATCAATGCCACTACAGTTATCTATCCCAAACAGGTTCCATTGCATTGCTTTTCAATCTAAATATCCTAGCACACAAACGTGAATATATTTAATAAATAAATCAGTAAAGAACTTATAACACGAGAGGATTTTGAAGATATAGATGAAGGAACTCTTCATGAAGCAAAACAAGTGTTGAAAAGTTCTCTTTTGCTTAAAATAATTCCCTTTTGGCAAGTGCAGCGGGATGAGACTTGTTTTTATCAAATGGAATTGATTATTCCACATTCATTTAGATGGCAACGTTGAAAGATTAGAATGCACTAGTGAACTCCTTAACCAGAACAAAACGGTATGGTTGTCTTGTATCTCTCTTGATATTTAAGCGAAGTCACCTGGTAAAGACCATGGAGGGAATTGTGGTCAGATTACGCAGTGCCAAACCTACTAGAAGCTCACGTATTAATGATTAGAATCTTAGATACCACTTTAGGAGATTAAGTGCATCGAGTATTCAATATTCAGGGTCCATCTTTTTATGCGCAGTGATTGAATATAATCCATCGCTACAAGGTTGGGTACTCCACATGATTCTCATTTCAGCGCTGATGCTGACATGAGGGAAGAGTTAAGATTGAAAACAGCAAAATGTTATAATGATCAGAACAATAAAATCTGCAACATATATGCTGACATTATCTTCTGACATTTGGGAAGAGGTAAGAGTGAAACCAACGAAATTTTTTAATGATCACTGTTAGAAACTGGAGTTAATTGGAGCTAATTTCTCCAAACTCCTTGTTTGCCCCCTCATGCACACAGTCTGCATGCTTATTTGCTTCAGTCTTCTATGTTTGCATGCACAGCTTCAGTAAAGACTAGTCTATTCCCAGTTTTTTGTTTATCCTTAATTCTATTTATGTAATGCTTGATCGCAGATTTTAGTAAGGAGAAAATAATAAGATTAAAAATATCTTTTTGATTGCCATAGCAATCTAGAATCTGAGTCTGCGTTTAGTTTCATTTTCTGTTATTTTCTTTTTCTTGCTATCTAACTTGCCAAATTGGTATCAAAGCCAGCCTGCAAAAAGAAAGCGATGAAATCTTGGGAAGCAGCCAACCTACGCAGCAGTTCGACGTAAGGATCTTTGGCGCAACTGCCTTCTTTGCAACTGATTTGATAGCGTTCTTCCCAACAGCAGCGACCTTTTTTTCGAGAGGCCGCTACCTTCTTAGCTTTTGGCTTCCCTACCTTCTTAGGAGCCTTGGCCACTTTACTGACAGCAACTTTAGGCTTAGCAACCATCTTAGTAGCAGGCTTTCGCTTAGCAACCGCCTTGGAGACAGGTTTTGGCTTGGTAGAAGCGGGCTTTTTGAGCGGCGCCTTGGCAACGGTTGCTAGCTTGGCGGCCTTTAGGCTTCTTTAATTTGGTGGTAATTTTGAAGGAGTCTTTGGCCTTTGAAAGCTTTCTGGATTTGGCAAGAATTCGCAGTCGTAGCTCATGGGATCATCGCTCCATCTCCACAGTTTGAATCTCTGACTGTGCAAGTTTGAGACATGGAAAAAAATAATAGTATTTCTCAACTCCAGATTCCCATTTTCAATGGTAAGAATTATGATTTTTGGTCAATTAAAATGAGAACATTGTTTTTCTCACAAGATGTTTAGGATTTGGTAAAAATGACATATTAGAACCACATGATGAGGCTACCCATTAGGCATTGACTCGAGCATAAAAAGAAGAGATTAAAGAAAATAATAAAAAGGATGCAAAAGCTCTATTTCTAATCCAACAGGCAATTGATGAATCTATTTTTTCTAGAGCTGCAGCCGCAATGAGATCCAAGTCAGCATGGAAAATCTTAGAGACCACCTATAAAGGTAATATAAAGGTGAAAATAGCTAAATTACAATCTCTTAGGAAAATTTTTCAAAATTTGCAAATGAATAATTCAGAGTCTATAGACTAGTTTATGGGTCAAGTATTGAATATTGTGAATCAAATTAGATGTAATAGAGAAACAATAATAGATCAAAAGATCATAGAAAAAATACTCAGGAGTTTACCTAGCAAATTTGATGCAATAGTTATAGCTATTGAGGAAACCAAGGATTTGGAATAGTTATCAATAGATGAATTGATGAGATCTTCGTTAACACATAAATCCAGAATGAATAGGAATAACAATCTTTCTTTTGAGAATGCTTTCAAGTCTCAGGTATCATTTGGCAGAGGAAGAGGAAGGGGAAGGTCAAACTTCAGAGGAAGTGGTAGAGGCAGAAATGGAAGCAACAATCTAGATCAAGGTGAAATTAATAATAAAAAATGTAACAATAGAGGACGTGACAACAATAAATTCTAGTAAAATTCATAAATATTTGATAAATCTAACATTCAATGTTATTACTGCAAAAAATATGGACATTATGCAAGTGAATGCAGAAAAAAATAAGGAGATGTGGACAAACAGAATGCTAATTACACAAATGAATCTAGTTCTAATTCTAGAAGCTTATTTTTCACTTGTCATGTTGCTCAAGAAAATGCTAGAGATATTTGGTTTTTAGATAGTCGATGCAGTAACCATATGCCAAGGAATAAAGAATTGTTTGCTAGTCATGATGATTCCCTAAAATCTGAAGTGAAATTAGGAAATGATAACAAAGTGGATGTAATGGGTAAAGGATTAATAAATGTTTTGGTAAAAAATGGTGAAAAAAGATTTATTCTTGATGTTTATTTTGTCCCTAGACTAAAACATAATCTTATGAGTGTTAGACAGTTAGTATAGAAAGGTTACAGAGTATCTTTTATGGATAATGTTTGCACAATACTAGACAAATTTTTAAATGACAGGTTTATAGGAAAAGTGGAGATGACCAAGAATCGGATGTTCCCTCTTTGAATTCAATGCATCCAAGGAGAAGAGGAAGCCACTTCAAAACCATGCATCTAGACCAATCATGGCTATGGCATTTAAGGTATGGACATTTACATTTTGGAAGTTTAAATTTGTTACAAAAAAAAATATGGTGAAGGGATTACCACAAATAGAACAGTGAGGAAGTTCATGTGAAAGTTGTATTTCAGCAAAATAGCAGAGAGAGAGAGAGAGCTTTCCAGTAGGATCCTCATATAGAGAAAGGGTAATATTAGAGCTAGTCCATAGTGATTTATGTGGACCAAAACAAATTCCACTATTTGGAGGTACTTATTTTCTAGCCGTCATTGATGATTTTAGAATAAAGACTTGGATATATTTTCTCAAAAATAAGTCTGAAGCCTTTACAAAATTTAAAGAATTCAAGGCTATGGTTGAAAAATAGAGTGGCCTTTACATCAAGGTAATTAGATCAGATAGAGGAGGTGAATATGTCTAATGAATTTCAAGATTTTTTTAGATATCACGGCATTAAAAAGCAACTGACTACAAGGTACACACCATAGAAGAATGGTGTAGCAAAAAGGAAGAATAAAACAATCGTGGAAATGGCTAGAAGCATGTTGAAGGCCAAACATTTTTCAAATGAATATTGGGCCAAAGTAGTAGCATGTGCAGTATATATTCTAAATAAAATCTCAAAAAAGAGTGTCAGAGATCGAATTCCACAAGAAGCTTGGAGTGGTAAGAAGCATAACATACATCATTTCAAAAAATTTGGTTGTATTGCATATTATCTTATACCATCTAAATTTTGAAGAAAACTTGATGATAGAGGAGAGAAATGTATTTTTATTCGCTATAGTGAAGAATCAAAGGCTTATAAGTTGTATAACCCCATTTTAAAGAAAGTGATTATTAGCAAAGATATGGAATTTAAGGAAGAAGAAGCATGAGATAGAAGTATTGATAAAACCAACACAATTAGAGCACCAATTTCCTAAAATGAAGAAGAATTTGAAGAACAAAAGTTTCAAGGTGATCAATCCTCTCCACAAAAAAGAATAAGCACTCCAATAAGAACACCTAGGATCTTAGCACAAGGTGAATCATCTAGTCATGCATGTCATCCTACACCCAATTCACAAGTAATTGATGAATCAGATCCAACTCTTGCCACTTTAAGATCAAAACTTAAAGGTAAGAAAATGAGAAACTTGAATGAGATTTATAAACAAAAAGAAGAGAAGTTAGAATTATGTTCAAATTTTGCCCTTTTCTCTCATGATCTTATGTATTTTGAAGAAGCAGTTAATGAAAAACATTGGATAATAGCAATGGATGAAGAGATGAATGCCATTGAGAGAAATCAAACATGGAATCTAATTAATCTACCTGAAGGTAAGGATTGCATAGGAGTCAAATGGGTTTATAAGACCAAATTTGATGCAGAAGTAAAGGTTGAAAAACACAAGACAAGGTTAGTAGCAAAAAGTTTTTCGTAAGAACATGGAATTGATTATAATGAAACATTTGCTCTAGTTGCTAGACTTGATACTATTAGAATGGTTTTAGCAATAACTGCTCAAAATAATTAGAAATTATATCAAATAAATGTCAAATCAGCTTTCTTTAATGGTTTCTTAGATGAAGAAGTGTATGTGAAACAACCACCAGGTTATGAAGTTCATGGACATGAAGAAAAAGTCTACAGATTAAAGAAGGACCTCTATGGTCTCAAGCAACCACCAAGAGCATGGTATAGTAGGATTGATTCATACATAACAAACAATGGATTCAATAAAAGCAATAGTGAGCCTACATTGTACACAAAAATCAACAAAGAAGGTCAGATTTTTATTGTGTTTATATGTTGATGATTTGATTTTCACTAGAAATTTGTGTATCGACACATTTAAATCATCAATGAAGAAAGAATTTGAAATGACATATTTGCGATTAATGATATATTTTTTGGGCATTGAAGTTGTACAATCAGAGAAAGAAATTTTTATGTCAAACTAAATATGCAAAGAATGTGTTAAGGAGGTTTAAGATGTTGAATTGTAAATTAACACCTACACTAGTTGCCACAGGGACCAAAATTAGCAAAGAAGACAAAGGGTCTAATGTTGATTCTACAACATTCAAAAGACTAATTGGCAGTTTTATTTATCTTATAGCCACAAGACTAGATATCATGTATGGGGTCAGTTTAATCTCTAGATTCATGGAGTCACCAAAAGACTCACATTGGCAAGTTGGAAAGAGGATATTGAGATATGTGGCAAGAACAACAAAATATGGAATTTTATATTCTTCAACTAATGATTTTGGGTTGATTGGTTATACTGATAGTGATTTTGTAGGTAGCATTGATGACATGAAGAGTACTTCTGCACATTCCTTTCTTTTTGGAACAGGTGTGGTCACATGGGCATCCAAAAAACAACCTATAGTGACACTTTCATCAGTGAAGCAGAGTATGTAGTAGCCACATTAACAGTATGTCAAGCAACTTGGATGGGGAGAGTATTGATAGATTTATTATAAGCACAAAAAAATTCAACACCAATCTTTTGTGACAACAAATCAGCGATTGCATTGTCAAAAAATCATGTTTTTTCAAAGAGGAGCAAGCACATTGATACAAGATTTCATTTTATCAGACAGTTAGTGAACAATGGAGAATTCTATTTAGAGTTCTGCAGATCTGAAGACCAATTGGTAGATATATTCATAAAGACATTAGCAAAAGAGACTTTTGATTATCTAAAAGAAAATTTAGGCATTGTAAATGTTGAAGTAGTTAGTGGTAGGAATTAAGGGGAAGTGTTAGAAACTGGAGCTAACTAGAGCTAATTCCTCCAAACTCCTTGGTTGCCCCCTCATGCACGCACTCTGCATGCTTAATTGCTTTAGTCTTCTACATTTGCATGCACAACTTCAGTAAAGACTAGTCTACTCCCAGTTTTTTGTTTATCCTTAATTCTATTTATGTAATGCTTGTTCGCAGATTTTAGTAAGGAGAAAATAATAAGATTAAAAATATCTTTTTGATTGCCATAGCAATCTGGAATCTGAGTGTGCGTTTAGTTTCATTTTCTGTTTTTTTTTTTTTTTCATGCTATCTAACCTGACCATCACAAAAAGACGTTATGTTGCTTACTTCTTACAAGAAATCTGCAACACATCCTCTCATGGCATTTAAAAGAGATAGGCTTAATAAAGTAGAATTACAATGTCGAAAAGATCTTATATTTTGAGGACAGGATGTAGTAAGGAAACCACAATTGTTAATTTGAAAACATGAACATATAGCCATAGGCATTTGACAATCTGAAACGTTGTAGAGCTGTCCAACTATCATCTCATCCGTTGTAACTCTTTTCTTTTGACAACCAGAAATACCTTTCCTCATTGCATCTCCTACCATGGTATCGCCACATATTTCCAGCCCCAATATCCGTTACAACTATCAAGTATTTAAGCAAGATTGAAATTATCCATTCGTAAAATCTATCTTGGCATAAAACATGCATGCAATATCAACTTTAAGATGTAATCCGTGATCATTTCGGACGTTTGTCCCTCTATTGCTGTTGCCCGCAACAATATTTTCTTACTTTCTGCGAATACCTCAAATTATAAAATTCATAAAAACAAGGCAATCATTGAAAACTCGGAATGCTCTACGCACCTTCAAGAAGATATATATGTTTGATTTCCTCTTCTTTCTCTCGCCCCGAAAACTCAGTTAAAACATCTACAAAGGAAAATTGATGGATTATTCATTCATTTTGAAACAATAAAAGTCGACGAGCTGTTGAATTTTACAGTAAATACCATATCTAAACCCAACACCCCGACATTAGGCAGAGATATCGAAGGTTTCCGTCTCAGGCATTTCAGCGATGTGCATATCACGCTGACTAATGTGAGCGATTTTATGTTACTGATCCGTCCACCTGAGCTAATAAGTTGTCAATTTCAATAACCACAAAACTCTTTTATAGTTCTTAATTTGTTCATTTGGATCTACAAATTTTGAAAAACACACTGGTTACTGTCATCCGATTTTATTACATACTCTGAGACTTTTGTTGAGCTTTCCTGCAAAAGCCAACGGCAGAGTAGTGTTACCCGAAGCAGGAGGTCCAAGGAGAAGTGTCATTCTATAAACTTTCAGATGTTTAAAAAGAGATTGGAGGCGACTGTCAAAATTCACCAATGTGGTCGAAGATGACTTTCAATGTGTAATCCACTCACGTGATTATATTGTATAAAATATGTTTTGAGAAAGTCAAATGATCAGAAATTTCATTTTATTGACATGCCTAGAATCTTGGGAAATAAAATGGACTGTTAAAGATGGAAATACTATGTTCGAGATCAGTATTTACTAATCTTAGGAGAAAAATTAGTGATCCCATCCAACCAATCTAATGTAAAAATGGGTGTTGGTGAAATAAATGCCCACCTAAGAGATAGTTCTCTCCTTACTTTTTTACTTCCTTCAGCACCTATGGAAGATGCATCGATCCTGCCATGCTTTGAGGAATTTGTACATTTCGTCCTTATAAAAACTGCTTCTTTACTAACCTGAGAAATGATGAGTTCCCCCTCCCAAACTTGTATATAACTGGGCATTTGGTTGTTCCAGGAAACCCAATTAGATAATTTATTCCAATGCTTGATCATTGAAAAAAATTCATAGGAGGGACGAAGAAAATATGATATCCCATGTGATTGTTAGAAGTTAAATATTAAATTGGAGATAATTTCTCCCACCTCCACTCCTCATGCATGCAAACAGTTAGCAAGTAGTTAAACATTAAGTTGAACAATCAGTTAGTAAACTGATAGTAAGCAATCAGTTAGATATGAGTTAGTTAATTTAAAATTAGATATTAGTTATTTTTGCATGTAAAAACTAGTTTTAGTCTTGAGTTTATTTTCTAATTATTGTTTGTATTCAATTCTATTTAAAGACCCTAAGGGCATATTGTAATTTGAACAAGAACAAGAACAAGAACAAGATCAAGAACAAGATCAAGAAGATTATTAAAAATCTTGTTTCCAGAATTGCTGTAGCAATCTGAATTTTAAATCTGTATGTTTTTATATGTTTTTTATTTTCTGACAAATTGGTATCAGATCACAGGTTGTGGCAGAAGACCCTGGTTAGGAAAGTCATTTTCAGCGTGAGAAATGGCAGCGTACAACAGTATTTCACAGCCTCAAATTCCCGTTTTCGATGGTAAGAACTATGATATTTGGGCAATTAAGATGAGAACTTGATTTTGCTCACAAGATGTATGGGATTTGGTAGAAAGTGGTTTTGTAGGACCGCAGGATGAGGCAGCCCATCTGGGGTTAAATCGAGCACAAAAGGATGAGCTAAAAGAGAATAAGAAAAAAGATGCAAAAGCTTTATTTCTCATCCAACAGGCATTGGATGAATCTATATTTTGCAGAGTTGCAGCAGCAACAAGATCCAGAGAGGCATGGAAAATCCTAGAGACTACCTATAGAGGTAATACGAAGGTAAAAATTGCTAAATTGCAATCTCTTAGGAGAACTTTTGAAAATTTGCAAATGAATGAATCAGAATCTATAGACCAGTTTATGGGTCAAGTTTTGAATATAGTGAATCAGATTAGATCTAATGGAGAAACTATGACAGATCAGAAGATTATAGAGAAAGTACTCAGATGTTTACCCAGTAAATTTGATGCTATAGTTGTAGCTATTGAGGAAACCAAGGATTTGAAACAATTATCTATAGATGAATTAATGGGTTCTTTGTTAACACGTGAATCTAGAATGAATAGGAATAACTCTTCTCTTGAGAATGCATTCAAGTCACAGGTATCAATTGGCAAAGGAAGAGGAAGAGCCAGGTCAAGCTTCAGAGTAAGAGGCAGAGGCTGATATGGAAGGAACAATTCAGATGAAGATGAGAACAATAATCAAAACTACAGTAGTAGAGGAAACTACAGCAACATAGCACGTGGTCACAACCACTCACAACAAGGTTTTCAAAGGTTTGATAAATCTAATGTTCAATGTTATTACTGCAAGAAATATGGTCATTATGCTAGTGACTGCAGAAATAAACTAGGATATGTGTACAAGCAGAATGCTAATTACACAGGTGAATCTAGTTCTAATCCTAGAAGCATGTTTCTTACTTGTAATGTTACTCAAAAAAAAGCTAAAGATATTTGATTTTTAGACAGTGGATGCAGTAATCATATGATAGAAAATAAAGAATTTTTTGCTAGTCTTGATGATTTTGTAAGATCAGAAGCAAAACTAGGAAATGATATCACAGTAGATGTCATGGGTAAAGGTGTCATAAATGTTTTAGCCAAGAATGGTGAAAGAAGGTTTATACCTGATATTTATTTTGTACCTAGACTAAAACATAATCTTTTGAGTGTTGGTCAGTTAGTGTAAAAAGGTTATAGAGTATCCTTTATGGATAATGTCTGGACAATATTGGACAAGGTTCCAAGTGACAGGTTGATAGGAAAAGTGGAGATGACCAAGAATCCCATGTTCCCTCTTCATATTCAGTGCATCCAAGGAGAAGAGGAAGGACACTTCAAATCCATACAGCTAGACCAATCATGGTTATGGCACTTAAGGTATGGACATTTACATTTTGGAGCTTTAAATTTGTTACAGAAGAAAAATATGGTGAAGGGTTTACCACCAATAGAACAGCCAGGGAGTTCATGTGACAGTTGTATTCTGGCAAAACAACATAGAGAGAGTTTTCCAGTAGGAGGCTCATATAGAGCTAAGGTAATATTGGAGTTAGTCCATAGTGATTTATGTGGATCAATGCAAACTCCATCATTTGGAGGTAGTACTTATTTTCTAACTTTCATTGATGACTTTAGCAGAAAGACTTGGATCTACTTTCTCAAAAACAAATCTGAAGCATTTGGAAAGTTTAAAGAATTCAAGGCAATGGTTGAAAAGCAGAGTGGCCATTATATTAAGGTACTCAGATCAGATAGAGGAGGTGAATATATGTCTAATCAATTTCAAGATTTTTGCAGATATCATAGAATCAAAAGATAGTTGACTACAAGGTACACACCACAACAGAATGATGTAGCAAAAAGAAAGAACAGAACAATCATGGAAATGGCAAGAAGCATGTTGAAAGCTAAACACTTGTCAAATGAATATTGGATAGAAGCAGTAACATGTGCAGTGTATATTCTGAACAGAAGCCCAACAAAGAGTGTCAAAGATCGAATTCCACAAGAAGCGTGGAGTGGTAAGAAATATAGTGTATATCATTTCAAAATTTTTGGTTGTGTTGCATATTCTCTTATACCATCTAATTTGAGAAAGAAACTTGATGATAGAGGTGAGAAATGCATTTTTATTGGCTATTCTGAAGAATCAAAGGCATATAAGTTGTATAAACCAATTTCAAAGCAAGTAATTATTAGTAGGGATGTTGAATTTAAGGAAGCAAAAGAATGGGATGGTAGCACCATCACTGTCGGGGCACCAATTCCACAAGATGAAGAAGTTTCTAAAGAAGAAAAAAATTTGCAAGGTGGACAATCCTCTCCACAAGCAGGCACAAACACTCTAGTAAGAACACCCAAGAGGTTTGAACAAGGTGAATCATCTAGTCATGCATGTCACCCTACTCCAAATTCACAAGTAACTGATGAATCAGATCCAACTCTTGCTACTTTAAGAGCAAGATTGAAAGGTAAGAAAATGAGAAGTTTGAGTGAGATTTATAATCAAGAAGAAGAGAAATTAGATTTGGTTTCAAATTTTGCTCTTTTCACTCATGACCCTATGTATTATGAAGAAGCAGTTAATGAGGAACATTGGCTAAAAGCAATGGATGAAGAGTTGAATGCTATTGAAAGAAATCAGACATGGGATCTAATTACTCTACCTGAAGGTAAGGATTGTATTGGAGTCAAATGGATTTATAAGACTAAATTTGATGCAGATGGAAATGTTGAAAAAACACAAGGCAAGGTTAGTTGCAAAATTTTTTGCACAAGAACATGGAGTTGACTATAATGAAACATTTGCACCAGTTTCTAGATTGGATACTGTAAGAATGGTATTATCCATAGCTACTCAAAATAATTGGTATGTATATCAAATGGATGTAAAATCAGCTTTTTTGAATGGATTTCTAGATGAATAAGTATATGTGAAACAACCCACAGGTTATGAAGTTCAAGGACATGAAGAAAAAGTTTACAGATTGAAGAAAGCTTTTTATGGTCTTAAGCAAGCACTAAGAGCATGGTATGGTAGGATTGATTCTTATATGATAAGCAAAGGATTTAGCAGAAGTGATAGTGAGCCTACTTTGTACACAAAAATCAGCAAAGAAGGTCAAATTTTAATTGTGTGTTTATATGTTGATGATTTGATTTTTACTGGAAATTTGTCTGTAGACACTTTTAAATCAGCAATGAAGAAAGAATTTAAAATGACAGATTTGGGATTAATGAAGTATTTTTTGGGAATAGAAGTTGAACAATCAGAGAAAAGAATTTTTATCTGTCAAACTAAGTATGCAAAGGATGTGTTAAAGAGATTTAAGATGCTGAATTGTAAACCAGCACCTACACCAGTTGCTATAGGGACTAAACTTAGTAAAGAAGACCAAGGGTCTAATATTGATTCCACAACATTCAAAAGGCTAGTTGGTAGTTTGATGTATCTTACAGCTACTAGACCAGATATCAGTTATGGGGTTAGTTTAATCTCAAGATTCATGGAGTCACCAAAAGACTCACATTGGCAAGTTGGAAAAAGGATATTGAGATATGTGGCAAGAACTACAAATTATGAAATTTTATGTTCCACAACTAACAATTTTAGTTTGATTGGTTTTACAGATAGTGATTTTACAGGTAGCGTTGATGATAGGAAGAGTACTTCTGGACATGCCTTTATTCTAAGCACAGGTGTGGTCACATGGGCATCCAAAAAGCAGCCTATAGTGACACTTTCATCAGCTGAAGCTGAGTATGTTGTAGCCACATCAGCAGCATGTCAAGTAACATGGATGAGAAGAATATTGAAATATTTATTACATGCACAGAAGGAGTCAACACCAATCTTCTGTGATAACAAATCAGCAATAGCTTTATCAAAAAATCATGTTTTTCACAAGAGGAACAAGCACATAGATACAAGATTTCACTTTATCAGAGAGTTAGTGAACAATGGAGAAATTCATCTGGACTTTTGCAGATCTGAAGATCAATTAGCAGATATATTTACAAAGGCATTACCAAAAGAGACCTTTGATTATTTGAGACAAAATTTAGGCATAGTAAATGCTAAAATTGTAAGTGGTAGAAATTAATTCCAGGAAACCCAATTAGATAATTTATTCCCATGCTTGATCATTGAAAAAAATTCATAGGAGGGATGAAGAAAATATGATATCCCATGTGATATACTGAGGAATTAATGGTGTTGGGTTAGAGATTCAACAATTATAGTCTCCTCTGTGGTAAACTATGTACTTTTATGATATCATGGTAAATGCATAATTTAATTTAACCATGTATCTTTTATGAATGACGTTCCTTGCTGGTGTAACTCCATACGATGATTATGAATGGTGTTTTCATAACTGTGGTTGCTAAATGGCTTGGTTTGATGGAAAACTAGACTTTGCCATGTGAACAGAAGCATACGAGTAACAAAATTCCTCTTCAAAATTTTATAAAGTAGAAGTGATCAGATGTAAATTAATCCCTCAACAAAGATTTATTTTGCTGACTAGCCTTGTGTAGGGAGAATTGATATATAATGGTTGAATACCTTTTTCATGAGAAATTTGAAACAATTTTTACATAGTATTTTTCTTGCATAGAACATTTTGATATACAAAAAAAACTAGTATATATTTTTTATCATGGGTGTTAGGTAATTCTGACCGGTTCTGGAGAAATTATATAAATTGAGTAAATCTCTAATCATATTAGCTGTGATTACATGATCCCAATTTTTGACCTTGAACCATTTTTGAGTAGTCGTGTCTTATATCAAGATGGTCTTTTTTGAAGATAATCGCTGAATATAGACCACAATATCTTATCAATTATTTTCAATTATATTATAGGTCCTATAGAGTTTAGGAGGTTTTTTCTCTTCAGTTGTTGTTATAATATAGAGAGCATAAAAAACAAGAACTCAAACAAATAAAAAAAAATTGAACAATTGCTACAGCAATTTCTTGAAAGAAAGAGATTTGATTGATCTTCAATTTTCCTTGCTTACAATGATGCACCCAAGCGTCCTTAAATAGATTTGAATCCATGCAATAATTAGAAAATAAACTCAAGACAAATTCAAGACTAAAATTAGTCTTTACATGCAAACTAACTCTCTAACAAATGCTCAAACAATTTAACTAACTATTTGCTAACTAACTGTTCACTCAACTATCAATTTACTAACTGATTGTTCACAACTGCAGCTTAAGTGCTTGCATGACAAAAGATGGGAGGTGGGAGAAATTATCTCCAATTAATACTGAATTTCTAACACTCCCCCTTAATTTCTACCACCTTACAATTTTAGCATTTACTATGACTAAATTTTGTCTCAAATAATCAAAGGTCTATTTTGGTAATGCCTTTGTAAATATGTTTGCCAATTGATATTCAGATCTGCAGAAGTCCAGATGGATTTCTCCATTGTTCACTAATTCGCTGATAAAGTGAAATCTTGTATCAATTTGTTTGCTCCTCTTGTGAAGCACATGATTTTTTGATAAAGTGATTGCTGATTTGTTATCATAGAAGATTGGTGTTGACTCTTTCTATGCTTGTAATAAATCTTTCAATATTCTTTCTCATCCATGTTGCTTGACATGCTGCTGATGTGGCTGCAACATACTCTATTTTAGTTGATGAAAGTGTCACTATAGGCTATTTTTTGGATGCCCATGTGACCACACACCTGTGCCTATAAGAAAGGCATGTCCAGAAGTACTCTTCCTATCATCAACACTACCTACAAAATCACTATTTGTAAAACAAATCAAACTAAAATCATTAGTTGTGGAATATAAAATTCCATATTCTGTAGTTCTTGCCACATATCTTAATATCCTTTTTCCAACTTGCCAGTGTGAGTCTTTCAGTGACTCCATGAATCTTGAGATTAAACTAACCCCATAACTGATATCTGGTCTAGTAGCTGTAAGATACATCAAACTACCAAATAGCCTTTTCAATGTTGTAGAATCAACATTAGACCCTTGTTCTTCTTTGCTATGTTTAGTCCCTATAGCAACTGGTGTAGGTGCTGGTTTACAATTCAGCATCCTAAATCTCTTTAACACATCATTTGCATATTTTGTTTGACAGATAAAACATTCCTTTCTCTGATTGTTCAAATTCTATTCCCCAAAAAATACTTCATTAATCATCCAAATCTGTCATTTCAAATTCTTTCTTCATTGCTGATTTAAAAGTATCTACAGACAAATTTCCAATAAAAATCAAATCATCAACATATAAACACACAATCAAAATCTGACCTTCTTTGTTGATTTTTGTGTACAAAGTAGGCTCACTATCGCTTCTGTTGAATCTATTGTTTATCATATAAGAATCAATCATGCTATACCATGCTCTTGGTGGCTTGCTTAAGACCATAAAGAGCCTTCTTCAATCTATAAACTTTTTCTTCATGCCCTTGTACTTCTTAACCTATGGGTTGTTTCACATATACTTCTTCATCAAGAAATCTATTCAAGAAAGCTGATTTCACATCCATTTGATATACATACCAATTATTTTGAGCAGCTATTGCTAAAACCATTCTTACATTATCTAGTCTAGCAAATGGCGCAAATGTTTCATTATAGTCAACTCCATGTTCTTGTGCAAAACCTTTTGCTACTAACCTTGCTTTGTGCTTTTCAACATTTCCATTTGCATAAAATTTAGTCTTATTAAACCCATGTAACTCTAATACAATCCTTACTCTTTAGGTAAATTAGTTAGATCACATGTCTGATTTCTTTCAATAGCATTCAACTCTTCATCCATTGATTTTAGCCAGTGTTCCTCATTAATTGCTTCTTCATAATACATAGTGTCATGAGTGAAAAGAGAAAAATTTGAAACCAAATCTAATTTCTCTTCTTCTTGATTATAAATCTCATTCAAATTTATTATTTTCTTACCTTTCAATCTTGCTCTTAAAGTAACAGAGAGTTGGATCTGATTCATCACTTACTTGTGAATTTGGAGTAGGGTGACAAGCATGACTTGATGATTCACCTTGTTCAAACCTCCTTGGTGTTCTTACTGGAGTGCTTGTGTCTGCTTGTGGAGAGGATTGTCCACCTTACAAATTTTGTTCTTCAGAAACTTCTTCATCCTGTGGAATTGGTGCTCCAACTGTGATGGTGCTACCATCCCATGCTTCTTCTTCATTGAGTTCAACATCTATGCTAATAATCACTTGCTTTGTAATTGGGTTATATAGCTTATAAGCTTTTGACTCTTCACTATAGCCAATAAGAAATGCATTTCTCACCTCTATCATCAAGTTTCTTTGGTCAATTTAGATGGTATAAGAGAATTATACAACACAACCAAACTTTTTCAAATGATATACACTATATTTCTTACCACTTTACGCTTCTTATGGAATTCGATCTTTGACACTCTTTGTTGGGCTTCTATTCAGAATATACACTACACATGCTACTACTTCTGCCCAATATTCATTTGATAAGTGTTTGGCTTTCAACATGATTCTTGCCATTTCCATGATTGTTTTGTTCTTTCTTTCTGCTACACCATTCTTCTGTGGTGTGTACCTTGTAGTCAACTATCTTTTGATTCCATGATATCTGCAAAAATCTTAAAATTCATAAGACATATATTGACCTCCTCTATTTGATTTGAGTACCTTGATATAATGGCCACTCTACTTTTCAACCATTGCCTTGAATTCTTTTAATACATTCCAAAGGCTTCAGACTTATTTTTGAGAAAGTAGATCCAAGTTCTTCTACTAAAGTCATCAATAAAGGTTAGAAAATAAGTACTACCTCCAAATGATGGAGTTTGCATTGGTCACATAAATCACTATGGACTAACTCCAATATTACCTTAGCTCTATATGAGACTCCTACTGGAAAGCTCTCTCTATCGCTATTTTGCGAGAATACAACTGTCGCATGAAACTTCTTGGCTATTCTATTGGTGGTAAACCCTTCACCATATATTTTCTTCTGTAACAAATTTTAAACCTCCAAAATGTAAATATCCATACCTTAAGTGCCATAACCATGATTGGTCTAGCTGTATGGATTTGAAGTGTGCTTCCTCTTCTCCTTGGATGCACTGAATGTGAAGAGGGAACATCTGATTCTTGGTCATCTCCACTTTTTCTATCAACCTGTCACTTGGACACTTGTCCAATATTGTGCAAACATTATCCATAAAGGATACTCTGTATCCTTTTTGCACTAACTGACCAACACTCAAAAGATTATGTTTTAGTCTAGGTACAAAATAAACATCATGTATAAACCTTCTTTCACCATTCTTGGCCAAAACATTTATGACACCTTTACCCATAACATCTACTATGATATCATTTCCTAATTTTCACTTCTGATTTTAGAGAATCATCAAGACTAGCAAAAAAATATTTATTTCTTGTCATATGATTACTGCATCAACTATCTAAAAACCAAATATCTTTAGCTCTTTTCTTGAGTAACATTACAAGTAAGAAACATGCTTCCAAGATTAGAACTAGATTCACCTGGATTAGAACTAGATTTACCTGTGTAATTTAGCATTCTACTTGTACACATATCCTTGTTTATTTTTGTAGTCATTTGCATAATGACCATATTTCTTGCAGTAATAACATTGAACATTAGATTTTTCAAACCTCTATAGAACCTTGTTAAAAGTGGTTGTTGCCACATCCTCTACTACGATAGTTTTTAATTATTGTTTTCACCTTCATTTGAATTATTCCTTCAATATCTACCTCTACCTCTTCCTCTGAAGCTTGACCTGGCTCTTCCTATTCCTCTGCCAACTGATACCTATGACTTAAAGCCATTCTCAAGCGAAGAGTTATTCCTATTCATTTTGGATTCATGTGTTAACAAAGAACCCATTAATTCATCTACAAATAATTGTTCCAAATCCTTGGTTTCCTTAATACCTACAACTATAGCATCAAATTTACTGGGTAAACATCTGAAGTACTTTTTCTATGATCTTCTGATCCATCATAGTTTTTTCCATTAGATCTAATTTGATTCACTATATTCAAAACTTGACCCATAAACTGGTCTACTGAATCTGAATCATTCATTTGCAAATTTTCAAAAGTTCTCCTAAGAGATTGCAATTTAGCAATTTTTACCTTTGTATAACCTCTATAGGTAGTTTCCAAGATTTTCCATGCCTCTTTGGATCTTGTTGTTGCTACAACTCTGGAAAATATATATTCATCCAATGCCTATTGAATGAAAAATAATCCTTTTGCAGTCTTTTCTTCTTATTCTCTTTAAGTTCATCCTTTTGTGCTCGATTTAACCGCCAGATGGGGCTGCCTCATCCTACGATTTTACAAAACCACTTTCTACCAAATCCCATACATCTTGTGAGAAAACTAAATTTCTCATCTTAATTGCTCAAAAATTATAATTCTTACCATCGAAAATGGGAATTTGAGGTTGTGAAAAACTGTTATATGCTGCCACTTTCTCGCACTAAAATGACTTTTTGGTCGCTATTTTTGACACATAGTCACTTACGATGGTTAAACTACTGTGATTGGTCAGTTGATATTGCCAACATCATTTATATTGCCAATGTCAGTCTAGGAGTCAGTCGATATCAGTTGCCTGACTACCGATGTCGATCTCTACATTGTCGCTGGCAATTCCTGCACCTGACTGCTTCACTCTCCTTTCTTCTTGTCACTTCTCTGCTGGCTACTTTCCTAAATAGGCTCTTCTACCACAACTTGTGCTCTGATACCACTTCGACAGAATATAGAGAGTATAAAAAATAAGAACTCAAACAAATAAATAAAAACTGAACAATTGCTACAACAATTTCTTGAAAGAAAGAGATTCTATTGATCTTCAATTTTCCTTGCTTACAATGATGCACCCAAGCATCTTTAAATAGATTTGAATCCATAAAATAATTAGAAAATAAACTCAAGACAAAGTCAAGACTAAAATTAGTCTTTACATGCAAACTAACTCTCTAACAAATACTCAAACAGTTTAACTAATTGTTTGCTAACTAACTGTTTACTCAACTATCAGTTTACTGACTGATTATTCACAACTGTAGCTTAAGTGCTTACATGACAAAATATGAGAGGTGGGAGAAATTATCTCCAATTAATATTGAATTTCTAATAGTTATTGAGGCTTTTGTGGCATTTGCGTAGGCATCAGATGATAAAAACGGTATTTACACTTTCATCATGGAGAAAGTAAGAAATAAAGTTAGACTGAAACTAGGGAAGAAGGAAAGATGCAAGACATAGTTTTGAGAAAGTTAACTATGAAATGAAATGTGTAAAGCTTGGAGCTCTTTCCTGAATAATTTAATAATTGCTCTTCCATTAACGAATTTGCTTAAGAAAAAGAAATGAAAAAAATCCTAAGATTAAACATTATCCAATAGCTATGGCCATTTAGCTTTTAATCTATGAAATTTGTCCTCAGAGACTCAAATAGAAAATTGGAATAGAACATCATCACCACTGTGAATAGAAAATCAATGCATTGGCAATATCACCACTGAGAATGGACCTTCAATGCATCGTCTGTATCACCACTTTGCATATAACATCATCTTAAAAACAAATACACCATTATGGCCATTTAAATTTTATAATGGATATACTTCAAAAGATAATGGGACCTAAAATATCATATTAAGTGATTATAATTTTATATATAAGAATAATTTTTTGTATTGAGTTATTCTCATATTTAGCTATTTAGTTGGTGCATTGTTCATCATATGAACCTCAATCTAATAAAAAAACATATATGGTAAATAAGTACTTGGATATTTTTATTTGATGTTTTATTTTAGATAAATATGATTCATGGGTTCATTTTATCTCTCATCAGTAGATCGCTGCTTCTTATAGAAAACTCATGATAGTAGACAGGGGCTGAATGGCTATGGCTTCAACATTACTTCAAACTTCAAGATTTACAACAAAGATTGCAATATTTATTTGTAAGGCTTTTGATTCACAGGATCCCGATTAGGCAAGCAAAGAGCATACACCTTACAAGACTCAATAGACTTAGTAAGATTTAAGATCCTTAACACTACACAAACACATTTTATTTATAGCAAGAGAGAGGTCCTACCCAAAATCTTTGCCTGGGTGGTGTTTATATAGGTTATAGGTAAAACTATTACACTGGACATCTAGACTTTTATAACACTGTGACTCTTTTAATCTCTGTTAATCCTTTCTTAGAGGAGGTTTGACAAAAAAAGGAGATGCACCAGAATTTACTTGAGCAACAACTAGTGTTCCATTTACTTATATGGTGATGAACTAGCCAAATCTTCCATTGAGCAATTGAGTTAAATAAATTGGTTGTAGATCTTATAATGTAGGTACAAGAATACATACCAGTTTATGCTTAGAGGGATCTAGAATTTTAATAGAAACATATTCTCTTCTTCTTCTTCTTCTTCTTCTTCTTCTTCTTCTTCTTCTTCTTCTTCTTCTTCTTCTTCTTCTTTTAGTTCTTCTTCTTGAATGAATGTTTTGCTACATTAGACTTGTTCTTGAATAGAAACACATTCCTCTTCTTCTTCTTCTTCTTCTTCTTCTTCTTCTTCTTCTTCTTCTTCTTCTTCTTCTTCTTCTTCTTCTTCTTGTTCTTCTTCTTCTCCTCCTTCTCCTTCTCCTTCTCCTCCTCCTCCTCTCCTCCTCCTCCTTCTCCTCCTTCTGCTTCTCCTCCTTCTTCTCCTCCTTATTCTCCTCCTCCTCCTCCTCCTTCTCATCCTCCTCCTCCTCCTTATCCTCCTTCTCCTCCTTCTCCTCCTCCTCTTCTCCTTCTTCTTCTTCCTCCTCCTCCTCCTCCTTCTTCTTCTTCTCCTCCTCCTCCTCCTCCTCCTCCCATCCTCGCTCCTTCTCCTCCTCCTCCTCCTCTCCTCCTTCTCCTCCTCCTCCTCCTCCTCCTCCTCCTCCTCCTCCGCCTCCTCCTCCTCCTTCTTCCTCCTTCTCCTCCTCCTCCTCCTCCTCCTCCTCCTCCTCCTCCTTCTCCTCCTCCTCCTCCTTATCCTCCTCCTCCTCTTCTCCTTCTTCTTCTTCCTCCTCCTCCTCCTCCTCCTCCTTCTTCTTCTTCTTCTTCTTCTTCTTCTTCTTCTTCTTTCTT
>JARHVA010000214.1:6527500-6652500 GCA_037957365.1 Torreya grandis | reverse complement strand
ATGAAGAATATAATTCATCTATTTATATAATTTATCCATATCTATCAAAAATATTTGAAAGGGTGTATAATTTAGTAGTGAAGATAAAAGTGTTGTCTACAAATAGATATAAATTACTCTGGAGTAATCACCTTTCTTCTTTATGGATTCACAACCATTGAATAAATTGCATGGATTATGTGATATAAATTCCCTAAAAATATTGAATCATTCTAATAATAATAATAATAATAATAATAATAATAATAATAATAATAATAATAATAATAATAATAATAATAATAATAATAATAATAATAATAATAATAATAATAATAATAATAATAATAATAATAATAATAATAATAATAATAATATGTTGTGACCAAAAATTATAGTTTTATAAAATACACAATCCATTGTATAAATTGGAAATTGGTACTTCTGATTTTAACTTCAAATTGAAAATATCTCTAATAAAAAACTTGTGAAGCATGAGAAATCTACATCAAATTATGAGGAATTGGAAATAACAAGTGATTAAAATTATAGTAATTAGCCACAACCATGCATGATATCTTCAATCTTGATTCAATTAATCAATTAACCTTCAAACTATGCCGGCTAGGAACACTTCGTATTGCTATTTTTGAAAATGATACAAATCCATTAGATCATTTTTGTGTTCTATTTGCATCATGAGTGACCATTGACTAAAAGAATAAATTATGAATAAATATTTAGATATTTATTATTTTTTTTCAAAATTGAGATCATCATAGAACCATTAATAATATCATTCTAACGAGATAATCTGTGGTTAAATTGGAGTTGTATAACTCAAGTTGTGACCATAAAACTATTTCAATGTAATACTAACCCTAAGCATATTTTATGATGAAATGATGTGGAGGTGCATATAAAATATTTTTATTATGTAATGGGTATATCTAATGTTTAGGTGGTAGAATCCTATGGGGTTGGGTTCATGAAGTTCATGGAATAATTTAATTTCATTTTATATTATGTTCAATCAAATCATGACATATGGCCACTTTTTGTTAATCATGGAGCACACAATCCACATAGACATAAACACTATTCATTTTTTTATTTTTATTACTTATGTAGATGTGTATATGTGTGGATATGTTAAAGTAAAAATTTATATCATTTTATGTTTACCTAGATTTGGCAATTGTATCTATAGTGACTATGTGTCATAAATTAAACCCTTGTCACCTTCACATTTCTACCTTTATTTTTCATGGGAACCTTTTTTGTACTTTTGTAGGATGACATGTGTTATTCTCTAATTACTCCATGTGGTGTCCTCTAAATCATGGAACTTAATGAGTTCACAAGATCTTCTTTGATATTACATATCTTTATAGACCTTTGACATTATCTCTTTTACTTTATATTTCAAGGTGTCTAAGGCTTATTATCCTTATATATGAATTCAACCACATGGATTAATATAACCCAATAAGTCTTTCCAACTAAATGTTATCCTAAAAATCAATATGATTATTTTAAGAATGATGTGGTGTTATTATATAGGTGAAAAATTTATATAGAATGGTGATGGTTTCAATCTCATCAAATATAACCCAAAATTCAAAGAGTATCATGGCAATATATGTGGTAGCATCATGAGGTTCATATTTTTTTAGATGAAAATTTAACACACATCAAATTTAGCTATACACTCATAGAGTGACATCATCCATGGATTTATTCAAAGTTTTATTACTTACTACATATAACATGGGAAATCAAAATAGGATGCATGGAGGATTTTTGTTGGCCATGTGGTCATCAACTTCATGGACTAATCCTTTTTCCTTACTATGTACAAAAACCTTTTGATCATGGTGTATGGAAACTACTTACTGTCCATGTTCTTATTGATTCATTTAAAGCATCTCAACCTTAATATTGGTCATGCATATTCTTTATAATTATCAATATTCCTTAATGTTTCATTAAGATCCAAGACAAAACTATTCACTAAGTTCCGATTGTGTGTGAACTTAGGCTTGAACCAAATAACTTATGGGTATAATAATTTATTGGTGATTGATTAGACTATGACCACTTGTTAAAACCAATTAAATCCATATGAAATAAATTAAAAACTTGGTGAGAACTTTGGAAACTTATGACCCATACTAATAAAAAATTGAGGCTTTCACAATAGTTATAATTTACTAGGACAAAGTGAACAAAACATTATGGACATATTAGGGTGGATACAAGGTAATGTGAATTGAGTGGAGCACATGGATTATGAACCTAGGTATTAAGTTTTAAAATAGGACATAATCATTCAATATGAACATTGGGACTTATGACCCAGGATTTTTAAGGGACTACGTACATTTAATTTTCAAAACTATGAACATAAATACAAATCTTGACCTATTAATGGAGCCTAAACTTGAAGGAGTCACAATCTGAAATG
Organism: Torreya grandis; assembly: GCA_037957365.1. Lineage (NCBI taxonomy): Eukaryota > Viridiplantae > Streptophyta > Pinopsida > Cupressales > Taxaceae > Torreya > Torreya grandis. The sequence continues at coordinate 6,650,054 of JARHVA010000214.1, read as the reverse complement.
GACCTAGAATGAATTGTGATAGCTAGAGTAAACTAGTAATTGAATTATATCTAAAGAATATAGTGAACTAATAACCAATGACCATGCTAGGAAGACCACCATAATATGATTTAAATTGAATGTAGTGTCTAAGGAATAACTAAAATACCTATGATTCCTATGAAATACTTTGTACATATTTGTATATTATGCAAATGGATCTAAAAATGTCCTAAAAAATTTTGTGAACCAATATTGGTTCTACCTGTGGGATGGGTACCCCCTTGGGTATAAATAGATCCTAAAATTCTCTAGATGAATTAGACATCTTAATTATTAACAAAATCAATGCTCAAAATTTATTTGCATCCTTCAACTAAAAATTAGTGAATTTAAACTGAGACATAAGCATTATCTACATACTATTATTATATTTCATCACTTATTCAATGAAAATATAATAACCTACATTATAAAATGTAAAACCTAAACTAAACTATGTGATCTTGTCATTTTTTAATAAACTCATTAAATAATAATGTGAATTATGATAACAATCTAATAAATGTAAATAACCTCGAGAAAACATATAATAATAAGAGCATATAAAACCATGTAACAAAAATCATCTAAATATGTTATAATTAACTTCACATTAATAAGGTCACCAAATTATGCAAAGTAAAACCAATAATTTTTTTAATCAAATCTTTTTTGTTAATCATACTAATGATAATATGCCTAAAACATTAAATGCAATCTTTAAGTAATCATTTGGAAGTATAAATAAATGTTTCAAGCCCACATAAGATGTAACTAACCAAATTATTCAAAATAATTGAATTCATCTAAAGTAAATCACTTTAAATGGATTCCAAATAAAAAATTTCAAGGACAATATGTTTTTTCAACAACTTATAATTATCACATTGAACAAATATTTCATTTTCAATAATAGAGAAATCAATGCCCTTGGAAATAATAACTTTTTCCATAAATGGGTTGAAAGGAAAATCAATTAAATCATTATAAATCCAATCATCACATGTATTCATAGACTCAAAATGATATTCCAATGAATTAAATTACTCAAATAATGGATTATACATCTCAAAATAATTCATTCCATCATTGTCTCTAAATTTATCATGCTCATATTCTAAATCACAAGTGAAATCATAATTCTCTAAATTATCTTGATGATCTAATGTAAATTTTGGCTCAAGATCAAACACAATATTAGTATAGTGTTGGAAAATACTTAGATCCTTAGTACTTTGATCATTATAACTTTTTATTTATAAATAAATGTCACATATACAATCATCATGTTTCCATACTCATTTAAATCATCCAATTCATTCTTGTAAAGGATGCAAAGGTTTTCTATAACTGAGTTCTCCTAAAAATATTGTAATAAACATTTTATTCATATCTTTATTCAATTTGAGTGGGTAGGGAACCCTTCTTAGATTTGAATCAATGATTGGACTACACGTCATAATCACTATCAACATAAATGAATTTATCTACTATAAATATATTGTCACAATAGTATAAAACATTAGTAGATAGTTACCTAGAAAAATAATGGGAATCATTATTTAAAGCATCCGGATGATCAAAACCATTAAAGTATGGACATTTACACCAATGTTTCACCAATGGGGTGATCAACATATTCCTTCCTCATTGTTTCACTATCAATTATACTTTTATAGGATAGAAAACACTTCATCCAAAACACTTTAAACTATATCATTATTTGAAATCAATAAATATTCTTTCTCATAATGGGAAACATCATTATTGAAAACCAAAAAAGGTAAAATACTAGCATCATGAATTTCACCACTATACTCAACTTCATCATGATACTATGAAGATACAATACTATTCACATCACATGAATAAAAATAATTATCTGAATAAGATTCAAATGTATCTGCACTAGAATATTCATAAACTTTATAGTCTATTATTTTTGGATCAACATTCCTATTACCACTTTGACTTGTCTATTGTTTCATCTCTCTAAAATATTCAAATGCCATGGGTTCTTACTCACTGTATGAGTTTAAAGGTTTAGTATATATTCCATTTCATATTTAACCACATATAGTTTGGATTAACCATTATGTATCCAAAAAGTATGAAATCCAAAATTATAATTCAAGGCTAGTGTGGTTTTTTATTTAAAATGAAAGTTGATATCCCCATCAAAATCACCAAAATAAAACATAACAACCACTACCTAATTTGGTATCAATTTTTTAATAAAGTATTTTCGAAGCTTTCTTAAATCATATATTAGAATATTGAATATTTTCATCATGATTTTGATTTTTAATATGAAATTAATTCAAAACAAGATAATTATATTTATTTTTTCATCAAATGGTTGAACTAGAAGGATTATACACTTCTCCCAGGATTTTATAATTTTGTTAAGTAGCTAATGAAACCAATCAGTGACATCCACATACAAAATTTAAATAAATATCATGATTATAACACCTTCATTATCTATATAAATGTCATCAATAAAATGATAAAATACCTATAAATAATCCTTTCACTTATTGTCACAACCACAATCAAATATGAGAAAAATTTTACAAATTGTTTTGGAGAAATGACCATGAAAGAATTTAAATTTGGTCATGTTAATTGTTGTGTTGTGGAGCCTATTTTTAAATTATAATGTATTTCAAATACTATACATTTAAAATGTATTATACACTCTTTATGTATTCTCATCAGGGTTCAAGGGTTGTATCCCCCCAAAAAAATTCTTGACCCTCTTGATGGGGATTCATTTTGGGTTGACTTGGCCGATGGTTTTGGTACCCATTTTTTTGTAAAACTGTTATATTGATGTATTATGTATATATGGATATTTAATAGGTAATACATCATAAGAACAAGGGTTTGAGAAGGAAGAATAGAGTGTGTGAATTTAATTTCAAATTCAAGAGGGTTTGTTGACTATAGCTAAAAATAATATTTTAATTGTGAGAAGATAGATATGAGAGTGGATTGTACTCTTGTGGTTTGTAATTAAATTTGAGAAAGTGTTTCTTGGTGGTTGTATGCTGTATTAGGTGAACCATGTTAAATTTGGTCTTCTTATTGTGCATGTTTATTTCTATTATTTATGCATCTCTATTTATATCTATTCTTATTATGATTATTTGAAATTATTTTTCATCAATTTTTTATTTATTGCTAAAAACTTGATAATATCTATGACCAATGAATGAAAAGTAGGAAATAGACACATTTTAGAACAAGAGAAAGCCTGTAAACCCTTATAATTTTGGTCCAAATATTCTAAAATAATAAACACACCATAGTGAATTGAAAAACTTGATGAATATAAACTTCAACAATAAAAAACACCCATTATAATATAATGAAAATTCTAAATGAACACAAGCATTACCTAAACCTATATAAAATGTGATACATAAGATGATCTAATTATTCAACCTCAATTAATCCTTCACTCCACAAGTAAAAATCAATAATAATAGATTTGTTATTCCCCCCAAAAGGCACCAATTTATTGGTAGAGTTGATGAGATAGCCAACTTAGCCCATCACTCTAACAATATGCCAAAAATGACAAAACATGAGCTTTTAAATAAAATACCAAATATCCATAAATTTTAGAAATAACTTAAATTCATATGGAAAATTTTAAATGGTGAGAAATAGATTTAATGATAAATTAAACCAAATAATCCACATAAATGGCTTGCATGTTCTATTAGAGTTGATAAGAAAGATAAGGATTAATCCACTATTATGGGAAGCTACCATTGATCAAAGCTTGAAATATAGACCAAGGACCTATTTAATATGGCAACAAATAAATTATTCATAAAAAGGTGTTAGTATTTTTAAGATTTAAAGGTATAAAAAAACTATCCCACCACTATAACAATGTGCCAACTAATCAAAGATAACACATGAAACTAGGGACATTTTCAATATAATTATAATTAAATGAACCACATCAACATATGGAATGGGGAGGAATATAATTAATGAGTAATTTAATTTAATAGTCATCTTAAATGGATATAATTTGTTGGATTTAATGTATACACCTATTGATTTAGTGGAAAATTTGAGAGAGAATAGAGGATATATTTCTTTATACCAGGAAAGCCAATTAACTCTTCTTAGTAGAGAAAATTAAAATTCAAGACAAAGTTAATGGAGTTGACCTATCCTATTCTATTTTATTATTTTAAGAGTGGGGGGTGAGATTTATAAATATAACAAGTGAAATACACTAAAAAATTAACTCAAGTTACAATAATCATTTTACTCAATTTTATTTAATGGAGTTGACCTATCCTATTCTATTTTATTATTTTAAGAGTGGGGGGGTGAGATTTATAAATATAACAAGTGAAATACACTAAAAATTTAACTCAAGTTACAATAATCATTTTACTCAATTTTATATCATCAGAAAAATAATGATGAGCTACTTACATCCTAGATAAATATTTCAATGAACAAAAAGGTTACACAATTGATAACTCAAAATAATTGAAAAACATGAATTATAATTTATAATTTAATTTATCCATAACCATAGAAGGATAAAAATGGATATATGATTGCACACATGCAGCACACAAATGACTTAAGAATTTAGGTATTTTTTACACTTTTAAACTCAAAATCATCGATAGAATGGGGTAGGACACAGTTATATATATATATATATATATATATATATATATATATATATATATATATATATATATATATATATATTGATCAAATAAACCTATGTCAACAATAATTACCCATTAGGTAAACACAAGTGATATTAAAAAATGAAAGTAATATTAAGTAAATTATAGCCTATGCAAATCCAATGCATCCTTACATAAACACTAATGATAGGAACGAAATATGACAATCCATTTAATATTTCATAGTAATTTAGTCCCAAAATATGATAATAATAATTCACAAAATAAAATATAATGACAATAAATAAATTAATTCCAAAGAGATAAATATTTTAAATATTTGAAAAATTTGCCCTAATAAACTTACATACCACATTAAGACTCAATAACCAAAAAAAATTATTGAAATTTCACCATTTATTAAATATTTATCTATTATTATAGAGTCTAAAACTCATTATGTAACAAATGAGCTACTTGATATTTGGAAAAACACAAATAGAATGCACTATATGGAGCTCAAACTATGCTAGACTATGACCTAAAGATTACCAATTACCATAGGATAACAACTATCAATATGACTAACTACTAAAAGACCCAAATCAAGAATAAATTTCATTTATTTATAATAATTTACCTACCTCTCCATAATACTATAAAGGTTCATGTTCAATGGTGATTATAAGAATTTTATTTGCAATTGGATGCATGATACTTTGAACTAATCATGACTCTTCCTTGTGCATTCACAAAGATTGAATCAATTGCATGAATAATGTGATAAAATGTCATTAAAAATAATTTTTCAATAATAATAATAATAATAATAATAATAATAATAATAATAATAATAATAATAATAATAATAATAATAATAATAATAATAGTAACAGTAACAGTAACAGTAACAGTAACAGTAACAGTAACAGTAACAGTAATAGTAAGAGTAACAGTAACAGTAACAGTAATAGTAATAGTAACAGTAATAGTAATAGTAACAGTAACAGTAACAGTAACAGTAACAATAACAATAACAATAATAATAACAATAACAATAACAATAACAATAACAATAACAATAACAATAACAATAACAATAACAACAACAATAACAATAACAATAATAATAATAATAATAATAATTTGTGATCATACCTTTTAATTTGAAAAAAGTAAGTCCATTATAAAACTTGGAAATTTTCAATTCTAGTTTTAACTTTTTTGAAATTTATCTCTAAAAAATTCCCTATATACCATGTGAAAACTGCATGAAATTATGAAGAACTAGGAAAAATAAGTGTACACAACTACACTTGGTAACCACAATCATGCATGTTATATTCAACCTTGATTTAATTGATCACTTAATATGAAAAATAAGCAATCTAGGAATACTTTGTCTTTGCACATATTCATTTTTTCTATTTTAAAAATATTACTAATTTGTTAGATCATTAGTGTGTTATGATTATTTCATGAGTGATAATAAATTTGGGAACATCAACTATGCATAGGTCCCTAGATGTGTACCAATTCAATTCAAACATGAGATAAATATGTAGATGTTAATGAGATCATTATAATGATACCATCCATGCTTTAATTGGACCTACATAAATCAAGTTTTGAACCAAAAACTATTTACCTATAATATTCACCTTAGACATTTTTTGTTACAAAATAAAGTGGAGACACCGATAAAATTTATTCTTTGTGAAATGAGTAATATCTATTTTTCATGTGATAACAACTTATAAGATCAAGATCATAGAGTCCACAAAATCAACTTTATTTAATTATATATTTTTTCTTGTTGGGTTACATGATCCAAAATTTACATTATTCATTTTTTGTTGGTTGTACAAGGCATGCATATCATAATGAGACACCCTATTTATTAAACACAATAACTATAAAAAAAATTAATAATCATTAATGTTGATCATTAATTACATATTGGTTTGTTGGTAATCATGGGTGGTTGAGTACAATGAAAAAACATGTTTTGTAATTTTATCTTAACAATTTTAAATAACCATGATGCAAACTTAATCAATTTTAAATGTACAAAGGCTTTTTATAATAACCATATAATGTAGACTTTTCCATATTTTTACTTGTAGTTTAATTTTAAATATTGTTATCAAGCTCAATGGTGGCCTGAGAAGGAAGTCATAGAAGAGCCATGAATACTTAATAAGAATATATTTTTTAAGAAGAATATTTTTCCCCCTAAATTTTTGGTTTATCATAACTTTAGAAGAATTAAAAAAATGTATAAACTTAATTTTTGGATCCAAGGTGTTGTATTGGATTAAAAACAAATTATATTTACTACTTGAGGAGTTGGAAATCACTACTAGATGGATTAATAAATTGTTTTGTAATTCTTAAGTGTTAGAGGAGGAAGAAATGTGCTCCATTTTTTGATAAGTATCTATTAAAATATACTAAAAAGCCTAGTGATTGAATAATTTTATTGATTTTTATGTAACATGGCATTGGAATACCTAACTGGGTACTAGAATATCATGAGATAAAATTTAAGCCTCTAAATTTATCTTGTCTTATTATCGGTTTAAAAATACAATTTGTGCCCTAAATACTTACTAGGAATCATATTTTCATTTATGGGAAAGTTTTATTTATTGTCGGGATACATTGTGCAATACTTTTTTATTTTTATTTTTCTCAAATCGAAAAAAGATGGTTATATACTATTTTTTTGGATTTTATTTAAAATATTAAAATAAGAGAGTTGGTTTCAAATTTGAAGTTTTAAAAATATTAGTTAAGAGGTATTGGGTTTACAACTCACTTTGTTCCTTTTTTCATTTTATATAAAGTCTTTACTTCTATGTTTCAAGTAGTTGCATACTAAATTTGGTCAAGAAGATTTTATTTTTTATTTTTGTAAGAAAATGGACATACCAGATGTAAATAGGTCCAATCACACTTAGTGTAAAGATTTTTATTTTTTATTTTTTAAATCTTTTTGTGCATTTTGGCATTTGTCTAAGCATTATTTTAATCAATGTTTTACACAAACATTTTGTTGTAACTAATCATGCCCTAGGTTTTAGAACGCTCCAATTCATGTGATTCATAGTTTATATTATTACTTATTTTTTACTTGTATGGGCAATGTATCTCCTAGTGAGGTACCCCCTTCAATAGACAAATAAAGTTTCAATTGTTAAATTTAATTAATGTTGATCATTAATTAATTAGTGGTGAGTTGGTAGTCAAAGGTGGTTGAGTACCATGAAAAAACATGTTTTTTAACATTATTTTATCAATTTTAAATGTATGAAGGTTATTTAGAATAAAAATATATTGTAGACTTTTCCATATTTTTACTTGTGGTTGAATTTTGAACATTGGTATCAAGATCAATAGTGGATTGAGGAAAAATACATATAAGATCCATGACTATTGAAGAAGAATATTTTTTTGAAAGAATAAAATTCCCCCCATTAAATTCTTGATTTATCTATGCTTGAGAAGCACTATAAAAATGTATAGAAATTATTTGTTGAGAGAAGGTGTTATATTGATTACTACCAGATGAATTAATAAAGTGTGTTTGGAATTATTTAGCGTTAGGAGAGGAATAAAGGCAATCCATTTTTCGATAAATATATGTTGAAATATGCTAACATGGCTGGGGTTTGAATGTTTTTATGGATATTTGTGCAAACATGGTGTTGGAATGGTTGACTAGGCATTAGAATATCTTGAGATAAATTTTAAGCTTGAAACTTTCTCTTATGTTATTTTGGGTTTAAAAATACCGTTCATGAACTAAATACTTATTTGGAATGATATTTCCATTATTTGGTAAATTTTATTTGTTGTTGAGCTACATAGTTTATTGTTGTGCATATTTTTCATTTTTATTTTTATCACATAGGAAAAATGGGTATATACTAGTTTGTGAAATTATATTTCAATTATTAAAATAGGTGAGTTGTTTTCAAATTTCATGTTTGAAAAATATTAGTGAAAAGGTCTCATGTATAAATCTTATCATGTTCCTTCTTTTCACGTAGAGTAATTTTTCAAATTAACATGTAACTAGGATTTATATAAAGTCTTTCCTTCTATATTTCAAGTAGTTTCATAGTAAATTTGGTGAATTTTTTTTTATTTGGTAATAAATTGACCATACAGTAGGTAATGTGGTCCAATACCACTTAGCCCATTTTTTAAAATTTCATCTTTTTGTGCATTGTCTAAGTGTTATTTTATTCTAGTTAATGTTTTGCACAAACATAGTGGTGTAACAACTCATTCCCTATGTTTTGGAACATTTTGAGCTCATCAGTAAATATTTTATTTTAATTTGGATTTTTTTCTTATAAAATTTTATAACCATAAACTAAAATGTGGAGAAACAAGGAATATAATATATAATAGGTGCATTTTTGGCTGAATCCAACACCTTGTTTCTACTTTAAACATCAAACTAGGAAGTTCATGATTGAAAACTATGAGTGTAATAATGTTTCATTCTAGTAGTAATATTTGATAAAACCGTGTTGAAATTGGGGTTATAGGTCCATCAGGATCTGCTAGGATGACAAAGCCAACAACTAACACATCTTGAGTTCACTACTAGGTTTGAGATTGAGTTATGTTTTAATGGAACTTCTAGATATATGATAGACATTTGATTTTTTTTTCTAAACTTTAGGTTTTTTTAACTATTTGATATTTAAATATGTGGATCTAGTTGGTGACCCAAAAATTTATGGACTTCTCACCTCTTATCCTATAGAGGAAGGGTTTAGATCAGTTGTTGAGGTGATTTTATAGACTAGGATAGGTTTTACTCATAATTGTTCTATTAAAAGTGCTTAGTATTGTTACACATCAACATATATGTGTCATACATGAGGAGTTTTCAAATTATCACTAAGTTAGGCTTATTATAGTTGATTACTCACATGATAATGATTATATTGTATTACAATTATGGATGACTAAATGCATGAATAAACCTAAGATGATTCTCATCATCATGTCATGTATTGTGAAGAGGATGTCAGACTATAGTGATTGTAGTGGGCATGTTTACACATGTTTATTAATACATGGTATGGTGTGCAAGTGATTTACATATTTTATTTATTGATTATTCATTCATACACACATATTATGGTTCCCTTTAGATCAGAAGTTGTGTTAGGTTTGTGATCCAATATTTATTATTAGTTGTATGAGGTATGCATCTCTTATTAAAATACCCCTTTCAAGGAAAAAATTAATATAGTGTCAACAGTTAATATTAATAAATGTTGATAATTTTTTGTATGTGTCATTTTCCCACTTGATGTGATGTCCAGCTTAGGTAGTTTTTTTACCAATATATGATTTACTATGTGCACAATTTTTTCAATATACATTAATATTTCTAGATATATCCTCACATGTGTGAGAAGGATTAGGTGTAACTTTGGTAATGATCCTATCTTTCACTTTACCTATAATAATATCCCATGCACATCTTCATTTTCATATACAAAGAACCCTTTCTTATCTATGCAAATATATCATTGAGTTTAGGTTCACCTCTTGAGTTGGTGGATATGTAGTCTCATAAGATATCTTGTGTTGGTACAACCATTGATGGTTTTACACATACATTGTGTATTACATTTTGCTAATATAATGTAATTTTATTAGTGAATTTCTACACTTATTTTGAGTACATATGTGTGGATGTTTACATTTAAGAGTATTCCTGGGCTCTTTTCATTTCTAATATGTGATCATAAATGTGTTAAATTAATTTAGTATCAGAGTTGGTTCCCCAATCTCCATCTCAAATTATTTCATATATGGTTCTTTATTTGGTTAGATATAATTAATTTTTAGATATACATATGGATGAGTTATATTAAATTTATTTCTATAATATTTAATTTTTGGTTATTTTTTTGCATATCATACATTCTTATTTAATTAAACATGACATATAAAGTCAGTTTTAACTTTTGTTTAACTTATATTGGGCACCAGGAGATCATTTGTCACACCACATAATTTAATTTTGGTTGTGATATGGAGAATTAAAATAGGAAAAAATGACACAACATGCAAAAAATGACCCTTTCATGTCATCTAACATATTTTTGGGACCAAATTTCCCATTTTTAGCAACTCGTGATAAATAGTTAGATATTATATTTACCTACAAATTAGATATGAGCCCATTTGGAGGGTTATTTTTTTCATCTTTAAATTTAATATTTTTTATATCTACATGGTTTATAAGTTCATCAATCTCACTTGAGGATTTTTATTTGTTTTTTCATACACCTAAAATATTGACACCTTTGAATACGTTGATTTTTTTCACTCCCTAGTTAGAATTACAGTGGGTGCTGTGTAATACTAATGCTTCTTAGTTGTTTTGAGTAAGTTATACACCTTGTGTATTTCCATGTATAATATTTGAATGTATAGGTTGGTACAAAATTTAAAAATATTTTTTGAGCCATATTTATTGTATCAAAATTCAAAACATCATCTCTAAGGCAACACTATTTGATGGTATCAAAAATTTGAACAGTTTATGAATTTTAATACTAGAAAAGATGGCTCAATTAAAATATCATGAATTTTTATACTAGGCTCTACTTCCACATAATATATAAAAATAAAAAAGGGTTCATATCATAATTTTAATATGCAATAACTATTAACACTACACAACACCTCCTGTAATGTTAACTAGGAAGTGAAGACAAAACAAGTCAATGTCTCAAAAAGTGTTAATGTGGTAGGTGTGTAGAAAAAACATAATAATAATACTAGTTTGATGTTTCCCAAATTAAAAAATAGGCAAGGTGAAAAAACACCCTTCAAATAAAACCATGCCTAATTTTTATACAGAGATAAAATATAATAACTCTTTAGGAAGTAGTACAAAAACATGAAGTATGGTTGTGAAAACAATATTAGAAATTATTGTGATGCCATATTATAAATTAAAATTTACCAAGAAAATTTTGAAATATAAAAATACACATATATGTAGTTATAAGTGAGAAAGAGTTTCACTAATGAAAAGACACCATATTAACTAAATGAATTATTTAATGTATGTAGTTAACCAACAATGGTTTCACCAACACTATATATCCTAAGAGACTACATCTCTACCATATTAAGAGATGACCACAAGATCTATTATAACTTTACAGAAGGATACAAAGGTTCCTTATATTTAAAAATCAATAGGTGAGGATATTATTATTGGTGGAGTAAAAGGTGGTATCATTCCACAATTCATGCCTAACTATTCTCACACATGAAAGGATAGATAACAACATTAAATGTAATTTAAAAATAAATGAACATATTAAATCACACCTTGGCAATAAAATATACCTAAGGTATAATTCACAACAAGAGTGAACTTAAAATATGCAAACACCCCCTTTAAGATTAACTTAGGTTATGTAATAAAATGTAAGAAGTCTTAAGCTCATAAGTATGGGTCCAATAAACTAGGTCTAATTAGGTACCCATGTATAATGATACAAAATTAATCAAGATTCTTGTAGACAATTATTGAATCTGATTAATATTCCAAATGTATGATTAATCTGATTAATCTTTCATGTGTGACATGTGCCATGATTTGATTATTCCATGTTGTGACCTATTATTTGAAATGAATCATATAAATTAAATATTTCATGAGACATTATTTGATTTTTATTATTTTTATATACTCATAACATAATTTTTCCATTTATCACTTTTTTCATATATGACTTATTCACCTCTAATTTGATTATGAACATGTGGCTTAATCGAACCCAATAAGTCTTTCAAAATAAATATTATACCTATGACCCATATTTATAATTATTATAATGACATGTGGTATGATCACATAAATCTAATATTTATTTAGATTTTTTATGGTTATGATCCTAAAAACTTTAATCCAACATTCAAAATTATCATGGCCATCTATGCCATTACATCATGGGGTCCTTAATTCATGGGATAATGGTTTAGAAGATGTCAAATTTATCTTCATGTTCATATATTTACATCATTAAAGAATTTATTTGATGCCATCTCTCTCGTTTCATATCCCAATGACAATTAAAATGGGACACATGGAGACTCCTAGTTTTCCACATAGTTATAATCTCCAAAAACCTCTCTATTTTATTTAATATGTACTATAACATTTATATCATAGCACATGGAATTTAATGATTGGCCACATTCTCATGGGGTCACCAACTACATATCAACCTTAATTTGGATTGTATGGATGCATTCTACTCCTCATTTTACCTTAATGTTGTATTGAGACAAATGAAAAAATGTTCATCAAGTCCCCACCGTGTCTATGCTCAGGTTTGAACCAAACATATCCTAGATATAATACTTCCTAAATGACTAAATATTTTATGACATCTCAATGAAAAATAAAAGATATAAGATACATATTAAAAACATATAAATACTTCTAAAAACTTTTGGCCAGTAGTATTAACTAATTAAGGTGTTCAACATACTAGGATTTATTAATACCAAGTGAACACAATCTTAGGGACATATTAGAGTTTATACAAGATCAAAATAATCATGTATGGGGAAAATGAATTATAAACTTGTAAATTAAGTTTAAAAAGGGGACACAATCATTCAATATGAACATTGGGAATCAGGACGTAGGTGTTTCAAGGGATTATGGACACTCAATTATGAAAATTGTAAACATAAATTACAAACATGACCTATTCATTGATTCTAAACTTGAAGGATTAAAATTTGAAATGGACTTCGAATGAGCTATGATAACAAAAGAAAACCAAAAAATTAATTTTGGTTATAGTGAACCAATAATCAAGGGAAATATCAAAAAGACACCATCATACAATGGAAATTTCAAGGAACCCTATAGGAAAAACCAAATAACCTATGAATCATTTGAAATCTCTATATATTTTGAAAATGAATCCCAAAATCTCTTGGGAAATATTGTGCTCTAACATTTTCCAATTTGAATTGAAAGGGTTATATATATACATATGTACCTTTATTAATCTGTTATAATAAAACATTAATTAAATTGATCATATATATTACGCATTTTTCAAGGAGCAGGCACATCTTGATGTTATTCCCATTTTTATTTTTTGAACCCTTATGGGATATTTTTACCAAAAAAAGTATTTCATAATAGCATATATAATTATATATTAAAATAGATAAATTAGGTGGAGTATTATCTCACTTGTGTTGGGTCACCCATATAGACTACAACTACATTGAGCCCTTATTCTTATTAGTAATATGTAGTTTCAACTAGCTAATTTACTTCAAACTTTCCATTTTATCTTAGATTTATTGCAAGGTGCTGAGGTTAGACTATGGTTACATCAAAAGAGAATAAAAATTATCATCTTTGCATGAAATTATACTTACTATAGATAATATTCTATAAATATGTAGCTAGTAAAGGATTTTAGAAAGTTTTATATCCCACAGATATAACGAGCCATTTTTTAATCAACTTGTCCATTTCTTGCCCTACTTGTCACTTTCTTGATTTTGTATATACTGACTTCTCTTTTTAGGAAATTATGAAATTATTATTCATCAAATATCACTACCATCTTTCTCTGGTCTCTTTTACATTATTTGAGTTTTTTTTTTCCATCATTCCTAGTCAATACATTAAAAATCATGTAAATTAAAAATCATGTGTATATTTATATTTAAATTTATCATTTAATTTTTCCTTTCAATTCATATATCTCTATCAATCACTCACTCACACGTGCGCGCATGCACACACACACACACACACACACACACACACACACACACACACACACATTCTATTAGCACCTAGGTAGATATTTATTTACATTATTAGATATATTTACATAGATTTTACTTAAACCATTTTTATAAAAGATTCGAGTGAACCCATCCTTTTTAAATCTCCAACCTTGGGGTTTCATGTTGTCCTAACATTTAAGTATTATTATTATTATTATTTTCGTTTCAAGTCTAATTCATACTAAAATAAAAGTATGGTGTAGTTGAAAGAAAAAACACAACTCTCACTTAAATATCTATATGAATGCTAAAATAAATTCAATTACATAATAAATTATAGTGTAAATAATTTCACTATGAAAAATATTTTTTTAATATGGATCCCACTAATGCTATTATAGATATCAACCCCATGAAAAATGGTAGAAGCAAAATCTTACCATTGCTGATTTTCAAGGTTTTTGGGTGCACTTCTTAGGTTCATATTGTAGATGAAAAATTAAATACGTTAGGCCTAAAAATATACATATTCATATTTATGTGGTATTAAAATGCATCTAAATCATATAATTTGTGTGATATAGCCATTTATGTTGTTATCATAAGAAGATATTGCTGGGACCCCTTCATCCTAACAATTCTAGTTTGTATTAGGTATTATTAATAAAATGTTGGATGCATACACTTTTTAGGTCATCCCAATTTTTTTAATAATCACACATATATGGGGGATAGTATTTGTCTTGAGTATAATATCTTAAATTGGGGGCTTGTTTATGAGGAAAACACATCTATTGAATATTTGTATTGAGTGTTGGTCAAAGGAGGTTGCCCCCTCAAAGAGGCCCCTTGTAATTGTAGTGAGATTATGTAACTTTACATAAAATATTTTCATTATATTTATATTCTATTCATATTCGATATATTATGTTGTTACATTAACTTGTCTGCAAGCAAATTCCTAACATTCAACCTAGATCTGATATTATGATGTTAAAAACCTTCTTGTAGATAAATTAATGTAACAACATAATATATCCAATACGCACATAATATAAATATAATAAAAATAATGTATTAAAAATGGTAGAATCTCACTACAAAGTATAATGGGCCTCCTCAAGGGGAAACCTCCTTTGATCACATATCAATATAAATATTCAATAAATGTGTCTTCCTCATACACAATCCCTCTATTTAAGCTATTATAATCAAGACACCTACTATCCCCCATATATTTGGGATAGTTAAAAATAGAAAATGGGACAACTTATAAATCATATTCATTCATTATTTTATTAATAATACCTAATACAAAATAGAATGGTTAGGATGAAGGGGTCCTAAAAAAGATTATTTATCTAATGAGAAGTCACTTTTCAAATAAGTATAAAAAATAACATGTCGAGACAATTTTTCACTATCATCAACATATTCTTATCTTACTCTTCAAATAATAAATTAACTCCTCATATTCATAAAATTTAGATAAGATAATTTATATATGGAAAATAATAATGATTTTGATAATGTGTTTGAATGTGAATTAAATACTAATAACTTGATTGGAATATAAGAGATTCAAGAAAATCTTATTGTTCAAGTGATAAAGAAGATGACTAAATGGAAAACCACACTAATATCTAAAGATAAATAAAATAATGGAAACCCCTCTACTATTTTAAAAGAAAAATAATTAATTATTATCTCATAACTAAAGTTATGAATTCATGTGATCCACATGCATATGAATAAGCTATAGAAAATTATGAATGGAAGAGGGCATGAATGAAGAGTAAATGAATAATTAAACATGGGAGATAGTTATTCATCCAATGGGAAAGGTTATTTTCAAATGAAAATGGATATATTATAAAAAATTTGCTTATGATAAATAAATTGAGAGATATAATGCATGTGTTAGATAAGTTTTTTTTTAAAAATTAGGGAATATATTACATATAAAATTTTGCACTTGTGGAAAAAATGGAATATATTATGATTGTACTTGAATTAGAAAATTATTTTGGATGGGAGGTACATCAAATGTATGTAAAATGTAATTTTAGTCATGCAAACCTTCAAGAATAAATATACATGGAACAAACTCTTGGATTTGAGAAATAAGGAAATCTTAGATTTATATGTAAGTTAAATAAGTTTTTCTATGGACCTAAAAAATATTTAAAATATTGGCATGTGAATATTTATATGTATTTCATTAATAAATTATCTTCCATGTCAATATAAACACAATTTATACATCATGAATGAAAATGGTAATGTTATAATTATTATTATGTATTTTGATGATTTCACCGACTATGATTAAACATATGAAAATTTAATTAAATAAATAATTTGAAATGATTGATCTGATATTACTTCATTACATAGAATTAAAATCATACTTGAAGTGGAAAATATATCTATCTCTTAACAAAATTATGTAATTATTTTATCATAGAGTTTAATATGATATATTGTAAGATCAAATTAACTCCCTATCAATTTAGAGTCAATATATTGGACTATTATGATTCACCAATAGTATATATTACATTGTACATGCATATTTTGGGGGTTCTTATCTATCTAACCCACACTAGACATAAAATTTTTGTAGTTATTTTCATTTCACATTTCTTACAACAACCTTGAATAAAAGTCATTAACAAGCTACAAAAAAGTTTTTGAGATATATCAAAGGTACGAATCATATGGGGAGAAAATATTTGAAGAAAAGAATAGTATATTATTGGGTTTAAATGATTCAAAATAATTATACAACATTGATACATGTAAGTCTAATTCAAGATAGACTGATGGCTACGAGTAAAGGTTCGAAGGGCACGATGCAGGTGAATACTTCCACGGCTGGACGACCGATTGCTGACAGAAATCCATAGGAAAATGTAAAGGAGGTGTTCTATGTGGGTGAAAGACCCAAGATCAACAAAGTTAATGGATGTTTCCCATGCAGACAAGATACTGGTGTTGGTAATCCCCTCAAAAACTGTAAAAGAAGATGTGGAATATTTGGCATCTCATGCATTAATTTGTAATTTTTTGGGAATTCACATTTCCTTGTCAGCCTTGGAAGCCTGGATTCACTGGTCATAGTAGACTGAAGGAGATTTTGAAATTATGCTAGTAGGTAATAGCTATTTCATGGTAAATTTGTCTTGCATCTCTGATAGGAATTGAATCTTTGAGGGAGGTCCTTACTTTTATGATCATATTGGCCTTTTCATAAAACCTTGGCATGTGGGGTTTAACTCGACTGAGGATCTTCCATCATGAGTGCCAGTATGGGTTTGCCTACCTAGACTTCCTCTAGAGTTCTGGTGAGAGGAAATCTTGAGAGAAATTGCTACTATGATTGAAACACCAACTGTAATTGCTCACCAATCTCTGGACAGGAATATTATCTCCTATGCCCGCATCTGTGTTGACATTGATATAAATAATCCCTTGCTAGATTCTATTGAAATCTATTTGGGTTCCTCATCTTGGATCCATCAAATTGATTATGAATCCATCCCCTTTTGGTGTAGAATTTACCATGTATATGGTCACCTGATGCGCCAGTGCCCTCAAGTGCCCAAAGATCCTAGTAATCCGGAGAGATCACCTAAGCCATGGACTACCAATGCAATTATGAGAAATGGACAACCTGAGGTCCCTGGTAATAGGAAGGGCCAGCCTGATAGCATGGCAAAAGGGAAATCCCTTTGAATAACCCTACTCTGGAGCAGGGCCCATCCGACTATATTGGACCAGACAGAGAAGGTTTCACCCCAGTTCAATGTCGAACTATGGGACGAGGCCAGAAGCACTCTCATCTAGACCAACAAGCTGAGGCTGGTTTTAATTGATTTGAAGCTTTAGAAAATATGATCATAGAAGAGGGTATGCCTCGAGGGGAGCAGTTTGGGAATCTAGATGTGGAGGGGAAGAGCTTGATGGCTAGTGGCTCCCAGGATATTATCATTCAGCAACTTCTGGAGGCGGCTATGGACCCACAACCTGAAGCCCTTGTGGGTTCAACTAGTTCACAGGATAAAGAGGTACACTGGGCAAATTTGGTTAAAGAGGTATGCATCTCGAGCAAAGAAAAGGGGTCCTCACCTGCTCTGGGTTTATTGCAATGACCTTTTAAGAAGGTCTCTTCTTCCACACCTTCTAGAGCAGGTCGCAAGAAGGATCAAGATAGAATTAAACTTACAAGATATTTACTGGTAGAGTTTGGAGTGGTGAAGACCTTGAATGAACACTTCCCTCACTCTACTCAATGATTATCTTGTCATGGAATGTGAGGGGATTGAATAACACCCCCAGATAAAAGGCTATTCATAAGCTGATGATAGATCATTCTCCTGATATTTTCTGTATCCAGGAGACCAAACTCTTTGTGGATGCCCTATTCACTTACTATCCTAATATTTGGTTTCTTGGTCAATGCCAGTGTGTTGGCACCTTAGGGTCTTCTGGTGGTCTTGCTATGTGCTGGGACCCTAGGAAAGTTTTGCCAATCTACTGGTTGTCTTGCATCTCAGCCATCACAATGGTTGCATCCTCCTTGGAGACAGGGGAGCTAATTTTAGTCACCAATTTGTATGCTTCGATTGACCTTTTGGGTCATTTAAAGCTTTGGGACCACATTCAGTATGTCAGAAGCTGCCACCCTTTCCTGCCTTGGATTATTGTAGGGGATTTTAAGGCTATTCTTAGTCTAGAGGAGAAGAGTGGAGGTTTAGCTAGGTTGGGACCTTCTTCGGAGATTCTTCAATAGAACATTGGCTCCTTACATCTTTATGATGTTAAACCCCTTGATGGAATCTTTACATGGAACAACAGAAGGATAGGGAATGTGGCTATCTCAAAATGTCTGGACAGGATTTTTGTCTCTTGCTTTTGGCAATCTAGTTCCATCTCTCTCTCTTCCAAAATCCTTGACTGGTGGGGATCTGATCATTGGCCTATCAAGATCTCTATGAGTCATATAGCTATTCCTAAGAAGCCACCTTTCAAGTTTTAGTTGATGTGGCTTCGAGAACCCTCCCTCCATGACTTGATAGCTCATTGGTGGAGGCAAGGAGGCCCGAATTATGGTACAGCCATGTACTCCTTTTCTAAGAAGCTCCAGTATGTTAAAAGGAAATTAAAGTATTGGAATAGCCACTAATTTTGGAATATCCACACCTCAAAGAAGAGAGCTCAAGACCAGCTGGACGTCATCACCAGGCAAATTTGAGATTTTGGCCTATCTAAAGCCCTCCGATCAGAAGAGTTACAAGCCTCTTCAGATTTAGCTGAGTGGGATCTTCAAGAGGAAATTTATTGGAAATAGAAGGCCCAGGTTGACTGGATCTAGGAGGGAGACAAGAACATGGCCCTTTTTCATAATTCTATGCAGGACCGACAACTTTCTCTCTTCCTTGATTACTCAGGATGGTATGCGACTGACTTCCTCCCAAGATATTTCTAGGGAAGCTATTCGGTTCTACTCAACTCTCTTTTAAAAGGATACTCCTCTTGAAGAGACTGTAGAAGAAACCATCTTATCTTGCATCCCTTCTATTATGACTTTGGCAATGAATGAATCTCTGATGCAACCAATTAGCATGGCTGAGTTGGAGGGGGTGGTATTTGGCATGAACAAGGGTAAGGCCCCAGGTCTAGACGGATTCCCTATAGAATTCTTCCAAGAATTTTGGGATGTCATTAATCAAGATCTTTTAGATGTGGCTCAAGAGTCCTATTCCAATAAATAAATGCTCTGGGCTTTGAATGCTACTTTTCTTTTGCGGATCCTGAAGAGAGAGCAGGCTAATTAGTTGGAATGTTTTAGACCCATTGCTCTCTACAATGTTGTCTATAAAATCATCACTAAGATCATAGCGGAGAGGCTAAAAATTTGCCTTCTTGTGGTTATCTCAGAAGAGCAAGGGGGTTTCATGGTAGGCAAGCAAATTCTAGATGGTGTGGTTATAGCGACAGAAGCTACTCATTCTATGAGTACTTCCCAGGAATGAGCAATGTTTATTAAGCTTGACATGGCTAAGGCATATTATAGGGTTAGTTGGGGTTTCTTGCAGAGAGTCCTGCTAGCTTTTGGCTTCCACCAAGACTAGATCCGATGGGTCCTCAGCTGTGTGATGACTCCTTCCTTCTCCATCCTTGTTAATGGAGCACCCTCAAAGTTGTTTGGCGCTTCTAGAGGACTTCGGCAAGGAGACCCACTCTCTCCATATTTGTTTATCATTCTGGTATAGGATCTTGGGTGACTTATTAAGCTTTGGACTTCTCAGCATTTCCTTTAGGGATGGCGTTGGGTGGACAAATTACCCACTTTGTCCCATCTTTAGTTCGTAGATGACACTGCACTAGCGGGGAGAGCTTAGATCTAAGAAGTTGAAGCTTTTCAGCTCACCTTAGACACTTATTTGGTGGCTTCTAGGTAGAAACTCAATCATTACAAGTCCTCCATAGTGTTTTTTAACACTCCTGAGCCCATCCAGAGGAGGATCACTGCTATTCTGAGGTTTCAGTTATAGGCTCTTCCCCTCACATACTTAGGATTCCCCATAGTGGTGGGAAGACAGCTGAGGCTCTTTTGGAAAAATGTATTAGATAAGCTAAGACATAAATTTAACCATTGGACTCATAGGTGGCTCTCTACGGCTGGTAGGGTGACTCTTTTACAGTCGGTGATTCAGGCTCTCTCGATTTACCACAGTATGGTTTAGGCTGCCTCAGGATACTTTCTTAAGGAATTTGATGCTCTTTCTCACCAATTTCTGTAGAGCAGCAATCTAAAAAATTCCAAATGGAGCCTACTAAATTGGGACACTATTTGTCAGCCAAAAAAGGAAGGCAGCCTTGTGTTGCACTCTGCAATCCTATGCAGTCAAGCTCTTGCTGCCAAGCTTTACTGGCACTGGTGCTCCATTCAAACTTGCCTTTGGGCCTGCATCTTAGCTTTCAAGTACTATTTGGGGACTAACCTAGTGGAGATTCCAAGGCTCCCTTTGGAGGGAAGAGGGTCGTTGGTGTGAGATACCCTCAAGCGGGGAACCCATTTGGTGAAGCACAACCTTTTTTGAATCTAAAAAAGGGGCATGGATGCTCTCTTTTAGAGTGATTCCTGGGATGGGTTCCCCCTCTCCTATCCTCTCACCCACATCTACAGTCACTTTGTGAATCTTTGCTATCTGTCGGGTGGAATACGGTGGCTCATTATAAGGAGGCTTTCAGGATGAGCTTAGTGGTGGGATACCAATGGAAGAGCTCTTCGGACTGGCCGGTAGGTGGCCCTATGGAGAATCTGTTGGAGCTATCTCAAATTTTGGCTTCTAGGGAGTGCAGTTCCTTACAGGAGTGGGATGTGTTGGCATGGGGTGGAGATCCCTCCAAGAAATATTTTGTTTCATCTGGCTACCTGGCTTTGACAAGGCAACTATTCAGCGAAGTGATGATTTCTTGGGGGAAAAAGGTCTGGAACAGCTATTCTTGGCCTAAGTGCAACTTTTTCCTCTAGGTTCTAGTTTATAATAGGTGTCTTACTTGGGACAACCTCTACAAATGGGGCTTTTAGGGGCCTTCAATGTGTGTGTTATGCCATAATAGTGAAGAAACTGCCTCTCATCTCTTCTTCCAATGCTCCTTTGCCAAACAAATTTGGCATCTATGGTGGGAAGTGTGGGACTGCCCCTGCTGGCATGTTGCTTCTCTAACTAAATTTTGGGATAGATTAGGACACCCTCCCTCTCACGCTGTGCCTCTTCAGGTGGCATGGCGCATTGGGCCATCCTTTATCTTATGGAACCTATGGCTAGAGAGGAACATGCAAATTTTTTAGGATGTGAGGATGGAGTTCATGGGCCTATGGGGAAAAATTACAAATTCTATCCTTGAAACCATCCAAGCTAAGTGCAAAGGAGTTTTAGACTTGGGTGTGATTGATACTAGGATCTACGCATGCCTGGATACTATAGTGGTATATCCCAGAGCTTCTCCTTATGCCCATCACTCCCCAGTGCGTGGACGTCGATAGCTGCTGCATCTGGTCAACCGGACTACACAGTGGTCCCCCCTATGTTTGGCATCCTCAAATTCAATACTAATGGGTCATCACTGGGAAATCTGAGTCCTACTAGTGTTGGCAAGGTTGGATGTGACAATTCCGATAAGATGCAATTTTTCTTTTCAATTCACAAAGGCTACCATATGAATAACTTCATGGAAGATCTTGCAATTTTAACGACCATTCAACAGTGTTGTCTTCTTGGCTGGCACATAATCATCTGTGAATCTGACGTACAAGTGGTTGTTAATATGCTAAATAAGTGGGATTTAGAGTTGGTCAATCGGCATTTAGCTGAAGTAGTGTAACAGGTACTCCATCTTTGCACTTCCTTGGAGTCTGTGACATTTATGTATATCCCTCAAGAATGGAATGGGGTAGCCGACTGCTTGGCCAAATGGGCCTCTAAGCATGGACCACCTTGGAAAATCTTGGATCATATGTCGTTGCCCCTCGATTTATCTGAGAAGCTAGCTCAACTGGTTGACCAAGATAATGTTATGTAATTTCTTTCTTGATTTTAATAAAAATTTTACCCCATTTTTAGTTAAAAGTCTAATTCAAGATACATTATTAATTTGGGAATTTGACTAATTAAGTTTTTATATAAGTAATAATGTGTTGTTTCTATTTATACTAAAAAATAGAGTATAATGGATCATTCAATGCTTCTGAATATATTTCATGGATCACACAAATTTTGTGATAATTTATATTGATTCAACTATAAGTCAATTTTATATAATTATGGGACATTCTAAGAGTTTATGAAGCTAAAATTAAGGGTGGATGTTAGTAAATAAAATCTTATATATTTCCTCCATGTCAAAATTTAGTGGGGATGATAGCAGGGAAAACATTACTTGTTGTTTCAACCTAGAAACTATTGGGTATGAATATGTTGATAGAATGTTTAGTATCCTAGTGACCAATAGTTATCAATAACTTACGATATTATCAGTAACCTAATGACCACTAGGTATCAATGACTTTGAATATTATTTGGAACTTGGAGAATTTTATCTATAGGAAAATTTAGGGATAATTTGGAACCTAGAATCCACTAGATATCAATGATTTGGAATATTTTTGGTTGCCTATTGACTATTAGGCATCATACGACTTAAAGTATTCTTAGGAGCCTAGTGATTGCTAGGTATAAATAACTTGGAGTATTTTATGGAACCTAGAATTTTTAGGTATCAACAAATTAACATATACTTAAGAACCTAGAAACCTTTGTGTAAATGTGACTTGGATTATTTTTGGGAAACTAGCGAATGCTAGGTATTTGATTATGGTCATATATGGTACTTTCAAGGTCATCCTTTATGGATATATATTTTTAATTCTAATCCTAAAATGTTTTTTAAGAATGTGACTCTTTATTGAAATCACAAAAATTTATGAAATTATATTATTATATTATTCTAATGTGTTTTTTATACCACATTATTTTATCCTATTCTTGATAAAGTAAAAATATAAACTCAATGGTAATATGTTTAAAAATAGATAGATATAAAAATTTCTAATGATGTAAAATAATTAATAAGTCTAAGTTTTTTAATTGATCAATGTGGAAAATTACTATTTTAATAAGCATTAAGAAGAAATGTACTTGGATAAAATCTAGATATTTGTTTACTATTTTTGATGTCTACAAATATAGATTAATAAAATATGTGGCTCTGCATGCTCAAGATTTGTAATAGAATATAAAATAACTACTGGATAGGTCTGCCCTAGCTAGACTATAATGCAGGTGACTTGAGTTTGTTGATCCCAAATTTATCTTAGTTGACTATGATTGGTAACTAATAGAGGAATATAGGGAAAAGAAGGATTATAATCATAATACATCATAATAATAATCTAAGAATATTATTAGATAGGATAACTATTGGTTGATAATAGTGCAGGGCCCTAGTTCATTGACAATAGAATTATCTTGGTTGATTGTGAAAAAAAATGCCTTTTAAACTTCCTATGCTTGAGTCTACTGAGTAGGCTAAAATATTATGATTCAGATTCTACCATAAAATTCATCAATTTATAACACTAATTTTAAAATTGTATGCTTATAAATTTACATTCTAACCTTCATGTACTCAAACTCTCCAGGTCTACTTGAGATAGTTGATGAATGGATAGTAAGATGAATGGCCTAATGGTTTATTTAGATAGGTTGGTATGGTTTTGAGATTAGTGATAGAAGGGGTGGGAGAATGGATTGGTTAGGATGAGGTATATGGAAATGGTTTTTCATGGAAGAAGACAAGGGATGCTCATGATAATACCAAAATAGATCACCCACATTACATTTTTATTGAAATATTCTAAACTAGGTAAATAATTAATTAGTGTATAATATTCAATTATAAGATATAATTAGGGATAATTAGAGAGTTAGTTGAGAGATCAAAGCAAGGAGATGCACATAATTAATTATATCACCCAAAGTCAATAAGTTTTTTTTTTTACTTTCTCTCTCCCATATATAGGCACTCTTGTAGTGCATTATAACACACTCATAGAATTTGACTATGAGAGACTTTAGTAGTCATGAAATTTAATAAGCTTTTTATACTTTCTCTCTCCTATATATAGGCAATCTTGTAGCGTATTATAACACAATCATATAATATGAATATGAGAGACTTTAGTATTCATGGTGGAGTTTTATTTTATGTGTGAGATTAATATAAGTGTCATGATAATCGACTACTAAACTGATTATGAGGAATAAGAGTGTTATACTCACCCATATGGTATGAGAGTAGGATTCAACAAACATTACTTATCCCAGTGTGCAAATATTATTGGGAAATTTTCAAAAACATTAATCATGTATTGTATAGATTGTAATTACATTTGTAGTCCTTATAAAATATTACATTATATACATTTTCCTGTATTGAGGAGACATAATCTAAATCTTAGAAGAGTTGCAATGGGAAACTTATTCCTATCTCGATGATTATTATAAATCTCCCTTTGAGATGATTCATGTGTTGAGCGTTCCATGAATTATGAGATTTTTGAGCTCTCATACATACAACTCAGTGCTACATTAAATCAACTCAAGAGTACGTTCTTCATTATCTTAGCTCAATCTTTATCACCACATGGATCTTCCAAACTATCTTCATCTTATTAACTCAGTGGCATCAACGACTCCTCCTTGTTGGCTTGGTGACTTGTTTAAGTTTTGTAATTAGGGTTCTCATTCATTACAGATGCATTCCTAGTAGTCTCCTTGTAGGTCACTCACCTTGACATTGAAATATGATGCATCTTGGTAGGATGGCATCTCAATTACTATGAAACTGAGCTAAGCTCTCAACTCACTTGGAAATTATAGCATCTTCCCCTTTTTGGATTAGTTCTCTTCACATTACTATGACTTGATGATCTTACATGCTCTCAGAAACCCTTGCTTGGAAATTTATATACCACTATTTAAAAATCTATATTGGTGGAAATTTAACATCTTAGTGCTACCCAATGAGCTCAACTATAGCTCCACTCAACTCAACATTTGGAGAGATACATTGATTTTAATTTAAAATTATGATCTCAGCCCCATCCTTTTCAGATCAATTAACACCAAACTCATAGGTGATAGATTTAATATTTATATTAGCTAGGATATTATTGATATATGATCTCACATACTATTATATAAATAATGAGTCCCACACAGTATATTAATGACTTTGAATAAAAATCAGCCCATTTAATTTGCATGCAAACCTTAACTCACTATGAGTTCACATATCACACCCTCGAATTTACTTAGGTAAGATTATTGAGCTCAACCCCTATTAGGAATATAACCTTAATGATATCATAATCTAAAAAAACTTGAACACCGTCAACTATAATCGTAGCATAATTTTTTTAATATAAATTTGTTGTGGGCTTTATAGCTCAATCTGATTTAAAAAACATATTAAGACATTGAATTGGTGTGGAGGTCTAGATTTTAACCACATCAACATAAGTACTTTTAAATATTTAAATTAGGTAATATTTTTAATGTGGGGATAATATTCAAGGGTGTATTTTTCAAAAAAAATGGATAAATATGTTTTAAATGGAAGAAAAAAATTGATAGTGATTTTTTTTATAAAATAAAAGTAAATGTTTTTTTCAAAAGTTTGTTCAAGAAGGGGATATTATCATTTGTAATTGGATGCATTATCAATTTCAACCAACATCCAATACACGTTTCACCCTTATTTCATCTTATTTTACTTGTATTATTTCTAATTCATTATACTTATCACAGATGCATAGTCTGTGGTACCCAATGTCCTTTTTGGGGGTTATTTTTCATCTTGATAAGTGTTTAGTTTGAGGTTAATTATTGCCTTTGTTTTGCCTTATGTAATGGATTATTTTATATCACTTAATTAAGTTAATAAATAACTAATAAATTATAATTATTTTTTGTACTCCCTTATTCTAAATAAAGGCTCCCCCATTCATTCCTTTCAAAAAACAATTACTAACCTATAACATTAGAATGACACACTGGGTATATCTTCCCATGATCCTAGTACACATATAGTCATTATTCCTACAAATATTAACCCTGATTTGTTAATATTTGATATTTTTATTATATCCACTCCTCCTATTCTCAAATTCGGTACGCATCTATTTGATACACCTTTTGAGTCTGACCTACCAAGTCTTGAGCACCTCATTGTTCTTGTTACTCATATATTTACTATTAATTTCTCATATTTAACATATCCCACTAAAAATTCACATGCATATCGCCCTACCTCTTTTCATAAGCATACCACTTATTTTTATCTCACATGCTTCATTTTATGGGTCACACTACTAAACTTATGGGCATTTAGAATCAATTACAGGGCATTATTTCTCCTATCCAACCTATTAAGTGGATTTTTTAGCATGAAATTGGTTGTGATGTAAATTTTACATCTTCCTTAGAATCACTTGATGACAAATTATCTCATGTTTTTTTCTCTTTTCTCTTTGTGAGGAAGTTTATCTATACATGAGTTCTATTTTAAACTTCAATTAGACTTGAAAACAATAAGACTGTTCTTGCCAAGCATGTTTATCCTAACACATTGCATATGTTTTTCCACATGCTTTGTTTGTTAAATTTTCACTATATGTAACATATTATTACATATGTATTCATATGGGATCAACTTTAGATCATTATTTGTGGTCATGAAATATTTTTATATGATGGCACTATACACATGGCACCTTCACTATTAAGTTTCATATTCCATCCATTACTCCTCATGCCTTCTAATGTTATTCTTTTTTAATTATTTTTAGGATCAACTTTCATTTTTTTGATGGCATATTCTACAAAAGTAATAGTCTCATCTTTCTAAGGATCTATTTTGGTGTATACAATGTCATTTTGTTCTTTTTTTGGTGATTTATTTTTATTATATCATTTTGTAGTCACATTGAGTTTTTAAATGCCATGGGGTGTTTGGTACTTTAGTATTAACTAATTCCACATGTGAGTGATCTATCCTAGGCACATTTTCACTATTTCAATTACTTGCCTCTCCCATCACCATTATGACCATCTTTATGAGAGATATTTTATCCATTTTTGACATTTTTTAGAGTTAATGGTATCTTATAGCTTGATGTGTAGCTATTTTGTTGAATCCTAGTGTTAGCTTATATTCTTCAATAGTTTGATAATCTCCTTTACTTTGATTTTGAGCTATTTTTTTACTTGAAATGTCATGTTGACCCCCAAGTAATGGGCTTCATCCACTCATAAAACTATTTGTGCCACTCTACCTAGCCAACATTATGGGGCTGAGTGTGAGCATAGTGATTCAAGTGTCCTGACCCTTTCTAACCCTTGGTAAACCATATACTATATTCAATTTGTTGAACTCTTTTACACTTTTGATGCCACTAACAGTCTACTTTTTATAAGGATCTATTCTAGTGATCACATTATTAAATTTTTTATGTTATTAAGTAAATTATCCTAACCAATCGTTCAAATTTGAGTTCATGAGTGACATTCCATCCATCAAAAACATTTTTACTATATATGGGTACTTTATTAGGCCTAGTTTCCAAAATTTATATTTGGCTTATATTTTGCTCCCTAATTATTCATTATGAGAGGGTGTTGTAATATTATAAACCAAGTAAATAATTAATTAGTTTATTATATATTATTATAATATCTAATTAGGGATAATTATGGATTTAGTTGGGAGTTATAAGCTGAAAGATGCACATAATTAATTATTACATTAAAATTCAATCATTTTGCATACTTTCTCTCTAATATATATAAGAATCATTTTAGTACATTTTAACACACCGAAAGAATACAAATATGAGAGACTTGAGTGTTCGAGGTTGAGTTCTCTTGTTATGTGTGTGAGTGATATGAGTGATGTGGTAATATATTTATGGAGTGATGCTAATGAATAAGAGAATTCTACTCACCCATAGTTTCTTCCTTATAGTATAAAATTATGAGGATATTTAATCCTAATAACCCTCGGTGTGGATAAGGATAAGATATCAAAGATTGTGGTCAATGCTTGGCTCGAAGAATTGGGAAAATTTTGGCTAAAGGACACTAGGGATTTGGTTGGAATGATTGGTTGACCTTGACAAGCCAATGTCATCTAAAAAGTGAATTAAATGGGATGAGGCTAGATCCAATGATAAATACATGGGAAAAGGAGGTTTAGACCTTAATTTTGTTCACCTTGTGGGCTAGAATGTGGAGGGGTGTAACTATGACAAGGGCCTCTAAGGGATGATATTTTTCATCAAGGGCCTCAATTTAGTTGATTATAAGATTTGGGAGTGGTTTAGATCTAAATACTTCAAGTATAAACTTTGATTAAATATTTATTTGAAGTTTACCTACTATTATGGGACCTAGTACTCTATGGAATAAGGCTACCCTATGGAGATAAGATCAATCTAGGAGTATCATCCAATGGTTAGACAAGGTTGGCTTGAAATGTGTAATTATATATTTTGTCTTGAATGTGTTTTTATGGCTTTGTTATTGTTTTTAATATGTTCATATAAAAATTTTACATTTGTGTTCATCTTGATGACATTTTTTTGAATTATTTTTGTGTTTTCGGAAAAGATTTTACAAATAGAAATGAAACCACACTACTTGTTCAAACTAAAGTAATTGAAATGAATAAAATTAAGATATGAAATTAAATAAATGGAATTTTTTTTTTAAGTATTTTTGTTCTTTTTAAAATTTTCAAAAATGCAATTTTAAAACTAAAATGTAACTAACAAATGATGCAAGTGTTGATTTTGACTTTTCATAGTTTAAAAGATACAAGTTTCATTTAGATGCAATAAATAGTTTTTTTTTTTTTAATTTTGTCCTTTAAAGCTTAATTAAATTAAAACTAATATAAAATTAATATTAAAAATATGAAAATGGGAAATAATGTCTAAAACCTAGCTTGGGTTTGTCAAATACAGTTTTCATGTTTTCAATAATTAATCCATGTAGACAAGCAAAATTTCAAATTTAAAAGGGTTTGGATTAATTTTTTTGAAACTAAATTATTTAATATTTAATGAATTAAAACTTAAAGTTATAATTTTATTATTTTTTATAGAGTTATTTTATTATGAAAATGGGTAAACTAACTCTAAAATGAAAGTTTTTTTTCTTAATTTTATACCTTTTGTTGTGAGCATGTTTGTGGGTTTTTGTTGTGAATGTAAAATATTGGTAAAATTATAATGAAATGATTTTTTTTGGATGTAACATATGATTGATTCAACTAATCTATTCTATATCTAATTATTTCAAGTTCTACCATTATTTGAGATTTTGATATGCAACTATACTAAAGAAAATAAAATTATTATTTTCATTGTAAGAAAATGAGAGAAAATATTATTGTTTTATGTTTTTGTATTTTATTAATATTTTAAAAAATTTAATCCACCCTAATTCTAATAAAATAAATAAATAAATCAAATCAAATCCTCTAATCTGATCAATGTTGAGATCAATTGAAGGTGAAAAAGTAGATGTTGATGAGTCTTTAATACTCATGAAGCTAGTTCCTTTGCTAAATGATACCATTTGAAATATATAATAATGAATATGATAAAATAATTAAATAAAATTAAAACAAATATAAATAAGAAATAAACTATGGTTATACTGATTAAGAAATGACGAAGAATAAGTTGCAAGTTCAATGAATTTTATTTTCCAAAAATCATGTAATAGAAAGATTCTTAAAAAATCAAGTCAGTTGTTTATGTTTCATAAATATTCTAACCTTTAATCACATGTATAATATTTGGATCTGAATTTTTCATAAAATTAAAATATTTTCAACGAGGAAGGAAGAGTTGTGACAAGGAGTTAACTAAAGATTGATTGGGAGTTTGATCAAGTTAACATGGAGGTCAAGAAGATTGAAAAAAAATAGTAAGAGTGAACTTGGTAGTCAAGGAGGAAACATAAATAATAAATAATAAAAAAACATAATAAAAATAAATAAAAACACATGAAAACTGAATTATCGGTAATAAATTTTAAAAACATTACTAAGGTAATGGAATTGAGGCCTTACGCAAGTGGATAAAATGTAGCAACTATGGTGGTTTATAAAATAACCACTGTGGCTTGAATTTTTTCCACAATGGTTATGTTTTCATCATTTTAATTTCACCACAAAAGAAAACAATTGAAATATTGAAGGAAAAGGAATAAAAAGTTATTTTTTTGAGGTTTGAAAAGGCCAAAGAAAAGTACTATAAAAAGAGGGAAAACTAGTACAAGCATATTTTAGCAAAGATGATCACATCAACATTGGATTTACCATGAAATTTTGCACTTTAAAAAATTGGGTGTGTACATGATTCTACCTCAAGGAGACACCTCATTAGGAGTTAATGAGGGTATTTTATTGAGTAGTGGAACACCAATAGTAAAATGGGATTAGGAAACTTACCTCACTCACCTGTATGATGCAACAAAGATAGCTAAGATAAGCTCATAACATGTGAGCATAATATAATAATAAAGTAATTTTTAACAAAATATACACTAATTAATCAAAACATATACAATATTACTTACCATGTGCATGGTGGAGATAATACTACTTGAAATATCTCATTTGGGGACTTGGATCGGTGTGGAGAGGAGTGAACCTACAAAAGATAGGATGGAAAAGAACATACTATGAAATAAAATTAGGGAAAATAAAATGTTAATTTCTTCAATTTTTTACTTATTTTGGGTTATTTAGATAATAAACACATTATATTAATTTATAAAATACAAGTTTTTGAATAAAATTACTAGAATGAAATACTTTTAAATTTTAATGCTAGAAAAATAGACTACTTATTTGAAAACATTCTAAACATATAAATCATTTGTTAATTATTGATTTGTAAATTTTGAGCTTTATATGATTGATGATGGAATTAAAATATAAATAAAATTAATTATATCATGAGTATAGGATGATGAATGTACTAGTAGTAGTAGGAGTAGGTCAAGCACGAGTGAGTTTTACTCACTTTTGTGTTTTTCACTTAGGTTTGAAAAAGGGTGAAAAATGTATTTAAATCCATAAAATTTTAAAATTAAAAGGATGGTTAGGTTATGGGGAGGTCTTAGGGTATGAAAATTCAATTATTTTTATGTTTTGGTGGTTTTTTGTCTAGATTATTGAGTTTAATCTTGGTCTCAACTAGTTGGAAAAACTACTAGTATCGTGGTGAAAGCATTAGTATTTGTAAATTGATGGTTAAGTTTTTGTTAATGATATTTTATTTAAAATACATATTGGCTATGTTTATATTAAATAATTATGGTGACTATATAATCATAATTCATTAGTTACATAACTTCTAATCTACAAATAATCACAGTTTCAACATAGGTTAGAACAATATTTTTGCCAAATTTTATTAATTTTTATATGAGGTTGCTAAATTTTGATGAGTTTTGGTTAAGTTTTTTTACATATTTTTGGCTTCTATTTAAGTTTTATAAGTTTGTATTTGAATGGGATAATTTATGATGACTTTAAGTTAATCTTATTTGATTTTATCGAGCGTACATTTGTTGAAGGAGGGTGAGGGAGCAATAATGACTTCCAAAATTTTTGAATTTATTAATAGCTAAAAAATTAGCAACATCAAAATCAAAGATACATATCATTTCATCACATTTATATTTATCTAAGGTGCAAAAAAAATAACTCTATCATAACGTACAAAACTATACATGCACAAATGAGTATCTTGTACGTTATGATAGAGTTATTTTTTTAACACAAAAAATGAATTTAAACTTGTAAAAAAGTAAATGGAATGTGGACATGACATAGGAGGTAGTGAAATGGAAAACTTCACATCAAAACTTCATAAGGAAAATGAGTTTGACTTAATATTTTTGAAAAAATGGGAAGTTATGCTTCTTAGTAAGATCACAAAGAACTAGTTTTTTGGCTTCATCCAATACAACCATGACATAATTTTTAAGAGGAGTGAAACTCTTATTTTGGAACAAAAACTTATTCAATATTATTTTTAATTTTTAATTTTTTAGACAATTTATGAATTTATTTTTCTCTTGATTTGCTTTTACAACTCCCAACACTTAGTCTCATGAAACTAGTAAAATGCATGGTATCATCACAAAATTATAGATCTAGGTGAGTAAGGATATATACCCATAATTTTAACTCCACACAACTATAAGGATGTGAGGGCTCAATACCAAGCTTTAAAAAATGGTTAGATATGTGAGATTAATTTGATTTTCATAATATTGAGTTTGTGTTATTGTATTCCCTCTCTCTCACTCTCTAAATATTTTTACTCCCAAATCTTGGTCCCATGTAAACATTAAGATGCAAAGTCTCATCACTAAGTAGAAAGATAGGTGGAAAAGGTTCCATAAACTTAATCATGATAGTGTTTTTACTTAGAAATAACCATAAAAAGGGTACTTTTTCATAGACATACTTTTATGCTAGCTTATAGGCTAGAATTCCTAAGTTTTTAAGAAAATATAGAGAAATGAGGTACAAAATTATCATAAAAATTAACATAGGACTCTATGTCATGTTGATTTTTAGAGTGTTTTAAAAATTTAAAACATTGATTTGAAGAATGATATAAGATGATATGCTACATTTTGAAATTCCTTGTTACATGGACTCGTAGCTATAAAATCACTAAACAAATCAAACCAAATGGAAAACAATACATCAATAATGTAATTTTAATTTTATCATGTAAATATGATAGTGAAAAATAAAATTTATCTATGTATAAATGTTTGAGATGAAAATATTTTATAAACTATTTGAGCTCCTTGCCCTCTTAAGTGCAAAACTGAAAGGCTCCATTATTAAAATATTTGGTTTCCAAATATGGACCAGACCAATTGGGCCTAAATTTTTGAGATTTTACCCTTTTATTATATGTTATACTATCAAGCCTTAATAAAATTAATATTACTCATATTGGACATTTTTTGATATTCATAGTATTGTTCATAATTCATAATCAGTTTGTCATTTGTGTTATATCTGAAATAGGGAAAGTAAAAGTTTGAAAGAAATAGGTAAAAAATTCTCTATGTTCTTCAACTTATCCATGGGAGATAAAAGATCCAATATTAAGTATATGTGGGTCCTTTTTCAAAGTAATGTTTATCTCTATAGTGTCTCATGTAATATTGTGAGTTTATTCTTCAAGTGTTGGTAAGGTAGGTGAAGGAAAATGGTTTCATCATATAATATAATATCCAAAATACAATTTTCCCCTTTTCAATGGGGTGTTGATTAATTTCATTGAGTAAATTTATCATTAGGTTTATTATGAGGCTTGTCCTTATCACCAAATACTTCCCACATGCCAACATGGTAGGCTTTAATAGTAAAGTTTAGAGCCTCTAGTCTTAGAGGGTTGTGAGGACCATAAGTTATAATCCTATACAAGTTGAATTTAATTTTGATAGTATCATATATAATTGTAATGATTTCATTCATTTAATTTATTGAGATGGATAGCATTGCCACAAGATTTTCTTACATAATTTTTCCATTTATTTAATTCCCCATTCCATAAGTTTCACATTAGGTGAGATTTATTATCTTTATAAACTTGATTTCAATATGGAAGTTGTGATTTTTATGGATTGACTATCTTTAGTTGAAGGTGGGGGATTCACCATAATGTTGTCAGGTTGTGGATAATAGATATGAATCCCAAATGTGTTGTTGAGGTTTATTTGTATGGCATGAAATGGTTTGTGGTCCTCTTGAGTAATGAAAAACCCTACCTAGGTGAAGGAATATAATCTCTTGGAATAAGGTATAAGGGATCATTTTCATCATGTGGATATTGATCTTTTCTAGGATCAGTTGTAGTTTATATCACTTTTGATCACATAAAATTTTATTAACATTATTTTGGGTCCAAATTTTATAATAACTATGAATGGAAGTAGACTCTAGGTTGTTGTAACCATATAAGGTGTTTTTAGTGGTGGATTAGGTAGTTTCTCCACAACCAAGTTTATAGAGAAAAAAGGGGGACTATGTTAATAGATACTCCATCATCAACCATTTCTCTCTTCACATAATTTTAATAAATTCAAATTTTTATCTCCCCTTATAATCATCTTGATGTTTAGGGGAACACTCCTAAGGTCAAAAAAGTGACCACAATCTCTCCAGTTTTTCCTTAGTGGGAACATGCATGAGTCATTTTGATTAATTTGGTCCTGAGGTAGAGGAATGATCCAGGAATGTGATCTAATATTAAGATTTCAAACAACTCAAAA
This sequence comes from Torreya grandis, assembly GCA_037957365.1. Taxonomy (NCBI): domain Eukaryota; kingdom Viridiplantae; phylum Streptophyta; class Pinopsida; order Cupressales; family Taxaceae; genus Torreya; species Torreya grandis. Next base: position 6,614,578 of record JARHVA010000214.1, on the reverse strand, counting down.
TATGGAAGGATAATTTTTAAGCAAAAACATAAGATAATTGTGGAAAAACATTTTTGTTAGATCTGTAACTAAAACCAAGTTTCTCACAATCCCAGGATTAGTTTGGATATTGACCTCTATAATTTTCATAGAAAGGGGATTCATTGGTTATTAATAATTTGTATGAGTTATGGCATTCCCATCCATATCTATTTATAATTATAAAATGCCTATCATCCTAATTTACGTTGAATTCCTAGTTGGGGATACACATTGGGGTTACTAGGTGTAGAAGTGGAAGCTTAGGGATCACAAGTGCATGTCATAAAGGGATAGTGAGTCAGTTTATCTTATGGTTGATTCTATTAATTTTTCATTAGTGGTAAATAAAGGGTTCTTGGTATATGCACAATTTTGTATTTTGAGACATAAATAAACCTAGTGATGGTTTTTGTGCGTTTACATTAGCATTCTATATGAACATGTCTATGAAGTTTAGTATTATTACTTAGGGATTATTTGAATAATAAATTATTCCCTACGAGTGTGGTTATTGTGACCAATGACTCTATGGAATAGATAATATACATTGGGATCATAATTCTTAAGACTCTAATTTTATCCCTATTGACCAAACCTTTGCTGGTTTTTGCCTTGGTAAAAGGATTATTTTGGTTTTGGTTAATGTTTTATAAATGTCCCTATAACTGGTTTTAAAACTAAGTGTTATAAGGTGAAGGATGGTTAAAATATACATCATGAACCATGGGTGGATGGTTTCGGTTCCTCTAACTTTAGTTGTTATTAATTTTATTCTTCTTCATGGGTTGACTTTAGTTGTTATTTATATTGTTCATCATCTTCGCCTTTTCCATTACACCATCTATAGTGTAATTATGGTTTTTTTTATGAATATGGGCCCCTTGATTATTTGGGTTATTTTGGTTTGCATTTTTATAACCCCCATTACTTTAGTTAGGGGTGATAAATCACCTGTTAGATCCATAAGTTATATGATCACTATAAATGGTTATTTGGTCTATTCTTAAATCACTTTAGAGAACTTATTCAGAAGACCTATAAGGGAATTTATGAACCTCTTGCATCATTTTTTGTTGAAAGAATGCAAAAATATATAGCATAGTTTTCTCTATCCCATGTGTGGGGTGTTGGTTGAGTATATGACTTGGTACCATCTGGTGATGAAATGAGAAATATATTCATTAAGTTCTTGTCTTGTGTGCAATATCTCATATATGTTAGTATTAAGCAACTTGTTCATATTAAATTCATTAAAAAATTAGCCATGAGTTATAAAAATTAGTGAATGGAGGCTATAGGTAGGTAGTAATACCAATCAAGGGTGATTCATTCCAAAAAAAATAGGAATATCTCAGTAGCTAACCCATCCAAAATTATTAACTCTCTAAATGTAGTCACGTATGCTTTCACATTTGCATTAGGATATGTTATGCCCAAATTTTCCACCCTAAGATAATTTATTCATGACTCTCTAAATTTGGATAACATGTAATTACCTCTAGGCCTTTGGGTTGTCTGTAGTAGAGGTAAACCTCTAAGTTAAAGGGCTAGCTCCCTTGATTTCTCTTTTAGGCTCACACACTACACTAGACCGATCACTATTATGGGTGAAAAGGGAAGAAGGAAATTTAAAGTAAAATGTGATAATGAGATGATATAACAAATAAAATTCCATCAACACACTTTAATCTACACTTATACTAAAACATACCTCAACTCTATATCCTTGTAGCATAAGTGTTTCTCATAGAGGTAAACTGTTATGCATATCTAGAGGTGGGTAAAAAGAAGGTCTAATACTAGACACTAATAGTCTCTTTCACACTTTAAGACACACTTAAAAAACACATACACTTTATGAGACCTATTATAAGAGATATCAAACACATAAAACATACAATATTATAATGGAAGCAAGGAGAAGAAATTCATCACTTGTTAACAAAGTACACTACTTGAAATACTTAGGTAAGAGCTGCAAATATTAAATTAACTTCAAAAGATTTATTAAAAGACAAAGGTGTCAAACCATCAAGGCTTCACCATACCAGGTGTGTAATCTATAAAAATTCTAAAATGGATTGCATATTAAGAGTATAGGAGATGAGAGAGAGGAAGAGAAGTTAAAGAGTCAAAAGATAGAGTGTCAATATGTGAAAACTAGTTGTTGTTGACTAAATTTGACCTTAGAGGTCAAATTGGGACTCCTATAGGTGAAAAAATGTCTTTTAAGGTGTTTTAGGGGTCTAATATTATGTCATAAGCTGTATTATGGTCCATTTGATGTAATTTGGTGCTTTATTAGCCTTAGCCATAGTATGATTAGTTTACATGTCATTAAATCACTTAGTAGGCATTTAAGTGTTATAAATGAAACTGACATGATGGTTTTCAAGGTGTCCAATTTTCCTAATTTCCTTTCAAACATCCATGAATTCATATTCCCTATCAAGAATGTTAATCACATCTAAAACTTGTAGGTTATTTAACTAAAGATCAAGAAATCAATTGAAAAGGATGAATTTGAAATTTTTACGGCCCATGAGGGAAGGTGACACATGGGAGAAGGTCATGGAACATCTATTAATCTTCCTAAAACTCATATTAGTTCTTAACATGCTTTGGAAGTGCTAAAAAGAGTCCAAAACCACTCTACTCCTCCCTTCTAGACACACATAAATGGTCAGTAGGTTCATACTTGGTACAGATAGTAGAAGAGGTTTCAGATAAAACACCTTAGGCAGGTGATAGTACACAATGATAGATTAATTTTCATAAAAATATTTCAAGTATTGGTCAGCTATTCTTTATGAGTCATCTCTAACAAGTTGATTGTGTTTTTCTACTCATTATTTCCTGCACCATATAGGTTTTGCTCTAATTTGGATAGGTTCGTACAATCTAGTTAGTGATGTTGATTCCATATGATTTCATACCTCTCCTATCATGATTTACATTCTTATTTTCATCTTTTTCAAAGATATCATGGGCTAATTAGTTTAGTTTGTAGGTTAATGTTATAGGTCAAATGATAATCAAGTTCACTACTTATAGAATGCTTGGTTCTCTACAAGGGACTCGTGTGAAAAATATATAAGGTTTCCCATGTCTCAATGCCATATTTATTTTCTCCCTTAATTTTTATTCTCATAACGTAATTCTTGGATCAAACTTTCAATCCATTGTCATGCTCAGTCACCTCTTTACCCACTTCTACTTGCAGTCATGGTGAAGAATGTGTATGGAGCCTATATAACATGTTCATAGAGGTGTGATTAAGGTTAAAAATCCTTGTTATATATTTTATAAACATAAAGGAGTAATTTTATAATTCAAATTTTTGAGAGGATATTATATCAATCATATAAAACACTTTCACATACTTTTCGATGAACATACTCATTTATAGGTTCAATGGAGAAAGAGTATCACATTGAAATGAAGCTACCTTGACTTTATATAAGTCTTAAAAATTTGGAGGAGATTGATTTTAAAATTTTAATGAAGTATAATTATTTTTTAAGGTTCATGCACTATCTATATGATTCATGTTTCAGCCTATTGCCCTATCTACAACTCCATTAGCACCTACAGGAGGATAAAATACTAAAATTATGTTATAGACCTTACTTCAAGTTTTCCATGAGGAAGGATTTGTGTTTTGAAAGTTTAAAAATGTATAGGAATAAATTTAAGGTCTACACCCCATGTCCACTGGCCAAACCATATTTAATGCTTGTATTCTAGAATAACCACCTATATGTGGCTTATTAGGGGACTGAGAATGCCTATATGGAGAGGTTTGAACATGATGAAACCCTTCCTTGGAGTCATAGTGATTATAGAGATCATGACATACCTATTTTAAGGGAAATTTTAGAAAAGGAAAGTGTAAAATAACTTCAAAAGGTGAGATGATAGTATTCATTAATAAAATCCCTAAACATACAAAATAGAGCACCCTATCATTTTGTTGATATCTTATAACAAGGTTTCCAAAAGATTTGAAGCATATATAGGACAAGGGCTATGAAATTTGTTGAAGCTGTAATATTAGTGGAAGGAAATTGTTGAATACCTATAATATTTACTCTTAAACACTAATTTTAGACAATAATGTCTACAGGTTTGGAGATTCCAAAGTGATCACAATAATGTCTACAGGGTTGGAGATTCCAAAGTGATCCTAGCATCTTAAAGTTAAAAATGGGCTATGATTAATTTTTAAGATATAAATTCAAGTTAAAATTCATATAAATGGGTAAAAAGTCAATTAATAAAGTTGGATATGAACTATTTGTATTCCAATTCACACTTATAGGTGTGCCCAATTCAAAAAACTATTCACCTATAGGGCTTGAGTTATAAAAGGACTCTACACCCAAGATGATAGTATTAAACCATGAAATCAAGTTTTAATAATTTAATATGGTTTTAAATAAAATTTATGAGCTTTAAGACATTCAAATAGGTTTATATGCAAAGTTTTGGTCTCAATCTACACCTACAGGGGTGCCTGAACCCAAGATTGTCCACCTACAATTGACTATGAAACCATATCTCATCTTTAAAGAGATTTTATTTATGAAGATACCAATATTTGACATTATTAATTATAATATGACATATATGGGATATAAAATTAATTTAATAGTGGTTCTCAAAGTGGTTTATGCCTATAGTACTCTAGTTTCCCCAATAGTTGGTAGCTATAGTCAACTGTAGTTGATAGTGACTTAGTTGATGACTATTTTAGGTCTTTGGCATATAAAATTCATAGTATAATTGAATAAAATGAATATTATATGGATTTAAGGTTATAATAATAACTTATATTTATGTAAACAAATCCATATGTGTAATATACACCTACAGGTAGGGGAAGCATACAAACAGGGTCAACTTACCAGTCAGGCCTAACCAAATAAGGATATGTTTCACTATGAAAGAATAGGTTATGAGATCTTGATAAAATTTTGAAATTAATAATTATGATGTTAAACACATTTTTATACTCTCACTATGGATATAAATTAGAGGAAAGACCCTAAACAAGAAATACACAATTCATTCTTTAAACTTTGCATACAGTCCATTCCACAAGCCTTTCTTGGAATTTGAAGGAGTTTGGGGGTCAAGTGAAATAATAAATGGATAAAAATTGTTACATATAATATATAGGACTCTAATAATCCCATCCAATATTTAATTGGTCTAGAAAAATATGGTAAGTTCCCTCTATTTTTTCTTAGAAAGAGGGCATTCCCCTTGAGTGTAAACTGGCAAGTTTTGGAGAAAGGGTGATAAATGGATGTACTAGGAGATAAATAAATTTTTATATGAAGTGTATGAAGTTTTAATAAAAATATTAAAAACATGGAAACCAAGAACAAAAGGATGAAACTCAACAAGGTGGCCTAGACCATAAGGGTTACAATCAAGTCTGTCAAGTATGATGAAGCCTAGAGCCCAAATCAAATGTCATATTCATTTCTTACCTTAAGTGATCATGATAATGGATTGAAACATGTTATTAGGGTGAAATTAGTGTGTTAAATAATATATCTTGCATGAAAATAATTGGAAATCCATTTTTGAACTCACAATCACATCAGGCTTGTGTAAAATCAAGAGAAGAACCTGAGAGGTCAAATTAAAGAGATCATAACTATTCAATTTTGGTGCATGAGAGCTGAAACACTTGGGAAAGGTTGAAGGGGGTCTTGAAAAATTAATTTTTTAAATTTTTTTATTCATTAAGCCATCAATATTTATGGATGATCCTTAAGAAACCAAAATGACTTAAACCCCTCTTAAACCCTTAGTCTAGACCTAATGTGGAAAATGAAAGAGATAATGCACCAAAATGGCATAGTTTTCCTAGAAAAATGATTGGATTTTGTAAAAGACTCAGTAAATCACCCTACCATCAAGATGAGTTTCATGGAATCAATAGAGATAGGGTGCAAATTTACTTTTCCTAACTCTTTAATGCATTATGTAGGTTCTAAGAGGTTTTAAGAGATGAAATAAACTTTGGGATGAAGCTAAAGACTTTTAATAAATCACTATGGTAATTTTATGATTCATAAAAACTCTTAAGTGTGCCTACTAAATCTCTCATTTCATCCATTATGAACTATAATAGTGAACATGATAGTGAGAAGGGTGAGAACTTCAAGTGGATGCATTTTTAAGGTCTACCTAAGAAACCTAAGGCCATGAAGGGTATTTCCAAGTGTCATTCACTCCATTATATAAATTTTTATAGGAAAACAAATCCAAATTTGAGGCCAAGTGTGCAAGGTGTGTGAAAGAGGTGTTCTTTTGACTGTAGGTAGTGATATCTCACTTTTACAGGAATATAGATTATTAGTAATGCAACCAATGCATGAAGAAGCATGTATAGAAACCTTACATCTTATTCTAATCATTAGACCTATCCATAGTCAATTTTGGGACATTCAAATAGGAATGAATGATGAAGGTAGTTTCTTTGTGCAAAATGAGAACTCTTATGCCACATTTCAAGAGTTTCATGACTTGGGGTGGGTGACACTTTTGCTTCATAACTTTTCATGATCAGTTTCACATTCCATTCTCATGCATATGTAACTCATTTTAATATCTTTATAATTTTCCTTGTGACCTTTGGACTTCTCTCTTCTCTTGTCTCTCTCAGGTTCTATAAGAACTAGCCATTTTGGCCTTTGTAATATATGCTTCACTTGAGTATTGTTAAGTCCTACTCATTTTCATACCATAGATCAATAAAGACAACTAATTTAACCTTTTATATGACTCTTAATAGTTTTTTAACTTGAATTATTGATCTTGCATAGTGATGACTATTATTTCCTTAGTATTGTTATCTCATTCTCTCACCTATTTGTTACATCTTCTTGTAGGTCATGTGAAGTTTTATATGAAGTGTCAAGGTTGAGTGAGTTAGCCTATTCAATATTTCTATTATAGGCATATTTTTGAGTCCTCTTATCTTAAACATTCATCATAACCTTATAATTAAATACAGATGTGAGAACATTCAAGTTAGATAAGTGTATGCCTACTTAGTCTCTTGGTCTCATGTGTTTCATGTAGCTGGTTTGTAGTCATCAATAGATTTGGTGTGTCATATTATTTAGGATAGTTTAATTTTGGTTTTATTTACATTTCCCCTTGCAATCATAGGTGTAGTAGTGATGTAAAAGTATTACATCAAGGGATCTATCCCTATCTAGAGATTTACCTCATTATTAGGCTACCCATAGCCTAGAGGTGCTTCAATTGTGTCACTTGGATGATGCAAGCTAATACATCTCCTCAAAGGGTGAAAATCCAAGTGACAATAGTTTTTGGTATGCCTGGTGGGACTCATTATCCAAGAAGTTGAAATATTTTTGGTGTTGTCTTTCAACACATCAACCTTTGGAGACATCTATTCAAACGTCAATGGTAACTCTGAAGATACATCAATTGGTCAAGTATCCTAGGATTTCCTTTTAAATATTTTTGGTAATTTTTGTTTGTGGTCTTACTTCCCAATGAAGTTCCATGGATAGTTTTTGTGTTGATTATTTTTTTACACAAGTTGGTGAGATATCTCAATATTTTGGCATTCCCTACCAGCCTTTGTATTATTCTTATCAACCTTGTGATGATATTTATAATCTCTAATATGACCTTATCAGCCTTGTTATGATTTTTATCAATCTTATAACTAGCCTTCCTAATATCTTTCTCCTCTTACTCAACCTAGTCACTTCTCAAATCAGTCCATTTCAACTTTTAAGCAAACTCTCTTGGGTTATGAGAGGTACATGATAGATCTTGACACACTAATATTACATGGTCAATATGTTACCATTAATCTCATTCATAAGGTGAGATATGAATTAGATACGGTTAAAAGAGAGTGGGAACCTATTGAGGGAGAAAACTGCCAAAGACTCACAAGTGAGATGTTAGATCTTAGTTTCATCTTTAGAAGATAAGCTAAGAATTCATGAGGAACATCATAATAAAATATATTAGCCCTCATATCATCCTCCCCATGATGGCTATCATTTATAATTGACCCTTAATCATGAACTCAATCAATATTATCAAATTCATCTTTTTCCCAATAAGTTCCAAAAGAGAGTTAGAAAAACAAATCATCTATAATAAGGTAGTGGAATCATGGGGAAAGAAATTGGATAAAATCCTTGATAAAAAGTGTGAAGTTGAGAAAGATCTTGATCTTATGCAAGTCTCTCCCACCCTTCCTTAAGAGACCTCTTATTTTCCATAACAGCCCTCTTGTAATCCTTATCCTCATTACCATGCCTATCAACTTAAATAAATACTTTCCAAAATAACCTATCCAATCAAATTTAAGAGTTAGAGTCAATAATTAAATTTTTAAGTCAATGTGTGATTGAAGGTTTAGATCCAAAATATGATCCTATACCTCAACACGGCCCATCTAACCTTCCTCAAGAGAGTTATAAATCTCAATCATATTTCAATGAATTTATTTTCAAATGGAAATAATAAAACCATGTTATTTTAGTCCAACTACCTCCCCTTCCTCAAGAACTCCCAAAATAATCCTTTATAATTCATTTTTAATCTGATGTTGAGTTATTTGTTCCACCTCCACCAACTAGTTCTTCTTGTCCTCACCCTAAAACCCTTTTCCTTGATGGACCTATGGTATGGGAACCTAAATAGGAGCATTTGGTTAAGAATAATTTAAAAAAAGTTCTTGAATAAAATATAGATCCTGTGCAGCCTCATTGGGCTAAGTCACTTGATTACAAGATGCCTAGTCTTGGCATTACCAATAAGAAGGAAATTATGGATCTTTCAGCCCTTGAGAACCAAAATTAGATTATAAAAATTGATATACAAATTTACATTCCTAAAAAAATTCCAAATTATGAAGAAGAATTGCGTCCTTGTGTTGAGTCTTCTTATTGTGTTGATAATGAAGAATACAATCCTTGTATCAAAGAAGAAATATTAGATGAATTCCTTTTGGATTCTAAAGAAGAGGATGAAATATATTATCTTATTTTTCCCATTCATGATGATGACTAAATAGAATATAATTACTTGTGGTAGTAGTTTGTAAGCATTTACAATGAGTTTGAATCTCTCAAGGGGTGTACAAATTCCTTACAGCTGATTTCAAGTTATGGTAATCAATATGACATTTTTCAAAATGTTATATATGAGCCAAAACAAAGTTCACCTCATCCTTTTAATGTTAAAACAATCTTCTATTGGCTTCAATCTTCCAAGAAACAAGAAACTATTCCTCATAAAACCATGACTACAAAGAAGATGCAAGTTGATAATGAGATGAAGAGTGTGCAAAATGATGTACGTGTACAAGGCCAAGAGGAATAAATTTACATTGGAGACCTAACATAATATGGTCTACTTAATAAAATAGCAAGTGAAGTACCAAGAAATAGGTCTGATCTATCAAATACCCAATCCAAAGAGCAACATGCTAGGCACTATGATTCATCTCGTAAAGAAGGAGATTCAAGAAAACTTCTTTTTGATCCTAGAAAGGAAATATAATTAGTTGTTAGTTATGCATACTTATTTATTTTTTATTTTTCCTAAGTGATTTGAGCACATATGTGTCTTGTTAGTGTGTTTTCTTTGCTTTATGTGTGTCCTTTATTTTGTGTGGTTGACGTAATCAATTGGTATCATCTTGATCAAATATTATTATCAATGTTCAAATTCATCTTGTTGTGTTTCAAACTTTAGATGAAGCCCTAAGCCCAATGGACTGATAAGGCTATTGATCTTTAGTATAACTGGCATACTACCCTTATGAGTCACCAATTTTTTGACCAAATTTGACCTTATAGTTCAAATTGGGACCCTTATAGGTAAAAACTTGTTTTTAAGGTGTTTTAGGGGTCTAATAATATTTCATAAGGTGTACTATAGTCCATTTGATGTAATTTGATGCCTTGTTAGCCTTAGTCATGGTTTCATTAGTTTATATATCATTTTGAGTCACTTAGTAGGAATTTAAGGGTCATAAATGCAAGTTTCATGGTTTTAAAGGTATTAAAGTGTCATAATTTCCTTTAAAATGTCCAAAAATTTATATTCCCTATCAAGAATATTAGTCCCATCTTAAACTTATAGGTTGTCTAACTGAAGATCAAGAAATCAAATGAATATAAGGAATTTGGTATTTGTATGAACCATGAGGGAAGGTGACACATGGAAAAAATTCATGGGATGTCTCTTCATCTTCCTCAAATTCATCTCATCACTTTACATGGTTTTACTCCTTCACCATTCTAGACATAGAAATGGTCAATAGGTTCATGCTTGGTGTGTGTAGTAGAAGAGGTTTTAGATAAAATGACTTTGGGGGGTGATATTAAACTTTGAGAGATTTATTTTTATAATAATATTTTAGATATTGGTGAAATATTCATTATGAATAATCTCTAACAAGTTGATTATGTTTTATAACTCAATATTTTTGGTACCATATAGGTTCTGCACTAATTTGGATAGGTCCATACAATATAGTTGGTGATGTTTATTATAGATAATTTTAACCATCTCATCTCATTATTTCCATGATTATTTTCATGTTTTTAAAATATTTTATGGGATATTTATTTTAGTTTGAGGGTTTATGTTCCAAGTGAAATGACAATCAAGTTTACTACTTGCAAAATGATTGGTTCTCTGCAAAGGTCTCATGTTAATAATATATGAGGTTTCCCATGTATTAATTTAATATTTATCATATCCTTTCATTTTTAGTCTCATAACATCATGATTGGATAAAAATTCTAATCCATTATCATACTCAGTCAACTCTTTACCCACTTCTACTTGTAGTCATGGTGAAGCATGTGTATAGCGCCTATATAATATGTTCATATAGGTGTGATGAAGGTTAAAAACACTTTTTATATCTTTTATAAACATGAAATACTAATTTTATCATTAAATTTTTTGAAATTATATTGTAATAGTCATATATAACACTTTCACATAGTCTACCATGAACATACTCATCTACGGGTACTATGGAGAGAGTATATCACATTGAAATGAAGGTAACTTGACTTGATCTAAGTATTCATAGGTTTGAGGAGATTAATTTTAAAATTTTAAGGAGTTATAATTATATTTTAAGGTTCATACACCATGTGTATGATTCATGTTTCTGCCTATTACCCTATTTAGAACTCCATTAGCACCTACAGGAGGACAAAATACTAGAATGAAGTTCTAGACCTTACTTCAAGTTTTCCATGAGGAAGGAGTTGTGTTTTGAAATTTAAAACATGTATAGGAATAAATTGAATGACTTAACCCCATTTACATTTCCAAAACCATATTTACTACCTATATTTTGGAATAAACACCTACAGGTGGCCTTAGCAGAGGATTGAGAATGCCTATATAGAGAGGTTAGAACATGATGAAAGCCTTACTTGGATTCCTAGTGATTATAGAGATCATGATAGACCTATTTGAATGAATATATTTTAAATGGTAATTTTAAACTACCTTCAAAAGGTGAGATGATAGTATTGAAGAATCAAATCCCTAAACATACAAAATAGAGCACCCTAGCATTTTGTTGATATCTTATAGCAAGGTTTACAAAAGCTTTGAGGAACATAAGTGATCAAACTTTGTATTCCACACATAATAAAATTGTTATTAAAATTTTTGAGGGTATAAAATTAGTGGAAGTCAATTTTTTAAGATCTCCAATATATACTCTTAGACACTAATTTTAAACAATAATGTCTATAGGGTTAGAGATTCCAAAGTGATGCTAGCATATTAAAGTGAAAAATGGGGTATGATTCAGGTTTAATATATTTATTCAAGTGATAAGTCATATAATTGGGCATGAAATCCATCAATATAGTTTTATATGAACTATTTGGAGTCCAATTTACACCTATAGGTGTGCCTGATTCAAAAAACTAATCACCTACAGGCCTTGAGTTATAAATGGAATTTATACCCAAGTTGGTAATATTAAACCATGCCTTCATGTTTTAATGTTTTTATATTTATGTAAATAAAATGTATGATATATAGGGAAAATAGGTTGATATTCAAATTTTTGGTCCCAATCTAGACCTACAAGGGTGCCCAAACCCAAGATTATCCACCTACAGTTGACTGTGAAACCACATGTCATTTTTGAAGAGAGTTTATATATGAATATACCAATATTTTATAGGATTAATTATCCTAGGGCATATATGGGATATAAAATTCATTTAAAAATGATTCTCAAAGTGGGTGTATGCCTACAATACTCTAGTTTCCCCAATAGTTGGTAACTACAGTCAATTGTAGTTGACAATGACTTAGTTGATTGCTATTATAGGTCTTTGGAATATAAAATACATAGTATAAGTGAATAAAATGACTATGAGATGGATTTTAGTTTTTAATAATAAATTATATTAACCCAATCAACTCCATATATGTAATATACACCTACAGGGCTGGGAAGTATACAGACGGGGTCAACTTACTAGTTAGGCCTAATCAAGTAAGGATAGGTTTCAAGGTGAAAGCATGGATTATGAGAGTTTGATAAAATTTTGAACATGATAATTATGGTGGTAATAAAATTTTTATACTCTCATTATGGATATGAATCAAAGGAAAGACCCTAAACAAGAAATACATAGTCCATTCTATAAACCTTGTATACAGCCCACTCCACAAGTCTATCTTAGAATTTGAAGGAGTTTTTGGGGAAAATGACCTGATAAAGGAATAAAAATTAGTTAAAAATATATAAATTAATTTAATAATACCCTATAATATTTATTTTTTATGTAAAAATAGGGTAATTCCCCTCTATTTTGTCTCAAATAGAAGGCACCCCCTTGAGATGTAAACTTGCAGGTTTTGGAGAAAGAGTGATAAATGGATGGAGATAAATAAACCTTGATAGGAGGTGTGATAATTTTTAGGAAAAATAATTAAAAATTTGAAACCAAGAACAAAATGATGAAACTCAATAAGGTGACCTATACCATAAGGGTTACAGTCAGGCCTGTCAAGCATGATTAAGCCTAGACCCCAAATGAAAGGTTAGATTCATTTCTAACCTTAAGTGAGAAGTCCAATGGATTTAACCATTTTCATAGGTTAGAATTAGTTATGTTAAATAATATATCTTTCAATAAAATCATAGGTAATCCATTTTTTGACTCATAATCATATCAATCCTATGCAAAATCAGGAGAAGAATCTGAGAGGTCAAATTGAATAGCTCATAACTATATGGTCTTCGTGAATGGGAGATCAAGAACGTGGGAAAGGTTGAAAGGGATATTTAATAAGTAATTTTTATAATTGTTCTAATCATTAATCCCTCAGGATTTATAGATGATCATTAATAAACCAAAATGGATTAAAACCCTCTTAAACCCTTACTCTAAACCTGATGTGGAAAATGAAAGAGATAATGCACCAAAATGGCATAGTTTGCCCAAAAAATGATTGGATATTTTATAATACTTATTTAGGCTCCATACCATTAGGATGATTTGTATGGAATCCATATAGACAGGGTTCATAATTATTTTTCTTGACTATTTTATGCATTATGCAGGTTATATGAGGTTTTAAGAGATTAAATCAAATTTGGGAGGAAGTTAGAGAATTTTAATAACTCACAATGGTAATTTTATGCTTCATCAAATCTCCTATGTTTTCCTACCAGAGCTCTCATCTCATCTAGTCTAAATTGGCATAGTGAACATGATAGTGAGAAGGGTGAAAACTTTAAGTGGATGGATTTTTAAAGTCTACCTAAGTAACCTAAGGCCATGGAGGGTCTTTCCAATATTTATTAACTCCATTTAAACAATTTTAATGGTAAAATAAATCCAAATTTGAAGCCAAGTGTGCAATGTCTGTGAAAGAGTAGTTTCTTTAACTGTAGGTAGTGATGGATCACTTTCAAAAGAATGTAAATAATGCATGGAAAATAGTTTATACAACCATTACCTCTTATTCCAATCATTATACCTATCCCTAGTCAATTTTGGGATATTCAAATAGGGGTGAATGATGAAGGTAGTTTCCTTGTGTAGAATGAAAACTCGTATGCCACATTTTAAGAGTTTCATGACCTAGGGTGACACTTATGCTTCCTAAATTTACAAGATCAATTTCACATTCCCTGATCATGCATATTTAAATAATTTTATCAACTTCACAAGTATCCTTATGACCTTTGGACTTCTCTCTTCTCTTTTCTCTCTTAGGTTTTATAAGAACTAGCCATTTTGGCTTTTGTAAGATATGATCCACTTGAGTATAGTGAAGCCCTGCTCATTTACATACCACAGATCAATAAAGACAACTAATTTTACCTTTTATATGAATTTTAATAGTGTGTTCACTTTAATTTTTGATCTTAATTAGTGATGTCTATTATTTCCTTAGCATTGTTGTCTCATTCTCTCACCTATTTATAGCTTCTTCTTGTAGGTCATGTGAAGTGTTGTATGAGGTGTCAAGGTTGAGTGAGTTATCCTAGTAAATATTCCCATTATATTCCTCTTGTATAGTCCTCCTATCATAAAAATTAATCAAAACCTCATAATGAAATATTGATGTGAGATGATTCAAGTTGAGAAGATATGCATAGTTAGTCTTTTGGTCTCATGTGTGACATGCAACTGGTTGGTAGTCATCAATCAATTTGGTGTATCACCTGCTTTATGATATTTTATTCATATTTTCCTCTCCCTTTTACCTTTAAATCATAGGTGTGTTAGTGATCCAAAAGTGGTACATCAAGGGAGTTATCCCTATCTAGAGATTCACCTCATTCTTAGGATACCCATAGCCTAAAGGGGTTTCAATTGTGCCACTTGGATGAGGAGAGATGAAAAATATCCTAAAATGATGAAAATATAAGAGAAAATAGTTAAAATTGAAGGTAATAAAGTTTAAAATAGGTCATGAAGCTGTTATGGACAAGTTTCCATCTGAACTACATCATTTTCCCTCAAGTTAGCATAGAGACTATTTACTATCCTTATTGAAACTCTTTGCTTGATGATGAGCTCACTTGACTATCAAAAAATACCTTAGGAGTATTTGAAACATATTAATTGACCTAATAAGGTGCAATAATTATTGTGACAATCATCATATACCCTCAATTGATTAACTCTTCATAGACATTTGTTATTCATTGTATGCATTGACTAATCAACCCACTAGGCTTCAATATTCACACTTGTCACTAAGGTGAATAGAATTTGATCATGGAGGTTTTTTAAATAAATGTTATTCAACTCAATTATACCTTATTTTACTTTTGGTCTATCATATAGACCTGAATGAAACTCAAATAACACTTCTCATCTTCACACTAGATAGTCACTTCACTTCCTCACTATCTTGTTCAAGACTACCTACCACGAATAGTCTAGTAGAGGTATTTTTATGCATTATATATGTGATAATTGAGTTTTAATTTGAAAAAATAACCTACACACCTCCCAAAATGGTTTTCACGTATCCATTCTTTTCTGTACCTATAATTCAAGTCAAATTCTATAAGAAACCTTGAATTAGGATGTCCATACAAGTGACAGTACTGAAGAATTGGAAGTCACTGAGCCTAGGAGAGTGATAAAATTTTTAAAAACACTTTCAAGTCCATTTTTTCACTTATATATACATTTCTATTAATTTATTCTCCATTGGGTTTGTACAAGGGTTTTAGGTCTCTTACCTTCTTAATGTTGATTCATAATACCTAGACACTCAACCCTAAAAAAAATACCATAGGGATAAATATAAGGACCCCCTCAACTATACATGGATTATTTAGGCACCATGAACACCATTTATATATATGTGAGCAAACTAAATTGTCTCTTGATCTCTTTCTGGGCATTTTAGGTACCCTTGATAGGAATTTAGGTCAAAATGGCCACTCCTAAGTTGTCTTCTACAAATTGATGGATGTTACATACTTTCCACTCTCCTATAAGGTTTATAAGATAAATTGTAAATTCCATATGGTTATCTAAAACAAGTTAGAGGCCATGAGGGTTTAGGCCTAGTTATATGTTTAGTAGACCTAAACTATGTATTTGAACTTATGACCATCTATGAGAGTTTTCATTCAATTTAGGTACTTATTCACATATTTTTATCTTCATATTAAATTTTCACATCATTATTTAGTCACTAAGATAGTGACATCTCATATTCTTATCATTCACATATTAGGTTTGTAAGTTATGGTGCTATTGGAGTGCCTCATGTCTATGATAGAACAAAGGAAATATCCCCTAATGATAATTCTAAATAGAGACCATGGAGGTTTATCTTAGGTCATGAGGACATTATTAAACAATTTTTAATTCCTGAATATGCCCATAGATCCTTCAACATCAAAAATTTCCAAGACTAGTATCTAGGTTATGATTGTATACAAGATTTTGACAAAGTTTGAGAAACTTTAGATAAGATTGTCTCTATTCATCTTGTTTCTTAAAAAAACATGGAAACATGATGTCATAACTCTAATAGTGGATTTTTTGTGTTCATCTTATTACTATATCTATGCTCATCAACCAAACATATATCTTTCATGGGCATGAACTAATCTGTAATATATGGTGACTATGTCACCTAGCGGTGGAAGTTAGGGAAGAAGTTTAAGGTTTTATGTAAATTTATATATGTACTTTAACTTTGTATCTCACACTTACATATTCTCTAGAGGTCACTGAGGACCATCCCACACTTGAATGTATTGATATTTGCCTTGAAACCATAATCTCATCTCTCTACTATCAATGCATTATAGGTCTTCAACTAGACTATAGATGTTTCAATTTAATAATAATGAGATTATTATAGGTGTTCATATGATTGATCACTATGTTTCCACTTTTAGATCCTCATGAAGTCACTAGTATCATCTTAAACTCTATTAGATTCACTCTGTCTTGATATCATGGAAAATAAATACCATGGAGGTTTATCTTATGTAATGAGGACCTTTTTCACCAGTTTTTGATTCTTGAATATACCCATAGATACTTCAACATCAATAATTCCCAAGACTAGTTTCTAGGTTGTAACTATTTACAAGATTTTGAAAAAGTTTGAGAAACTTTAAATTTGACTGTCTCTATTCATCCTGTTTCTTGAAATTAAATAGAAACATGATGTCATAACTCTAAAAGTGGATTATCAGTGTTCATATTCATACTATATCTTTTCTCATCAACCAAACATACGTCTCTCATGGGCATGTGATAATCTTTAGTATATGGTGACTATGCCACTTGTAGGTGGCAATTAGGGAATAAGTTAAGACCTTTTTGTAGATGTCTATATGTACTTGAAAATTGTATCTCATACATCCATATTCTCTTGAGGTTATTGAGGACTATTACACACTTGAATGTATTTATCTCTACCTTGAAATCATACTCTCATCTCTCTATTATCAATGCACTATAGGTTTGCAATCAGACTATAGATATTTTATTTGAAGAATCAAGGGATTTTTGAACATGGTCATATGCTTGAGCATTATGCTTCCACTTTTAGATCCTCATAAAGTCACTATTATCATTGTGCACTCAAATAGATTCAATTTGTTTTGATATCATACAACCATTATGTCATTATGGTATTCTGAGTTCATTTTAGCTTTAACGGTATTGTTATTTATTGAGTGTTTTCAATCAAAACCTATTCGAGTTGAAAAACACTTAGCTATCATTATCTCTTGATCAAAAAACCACCTTCTTATATCAATACATTATCTTTTGTCTTGGGATACAAGATAGAAACTATTAATCCTTCATAGACATCAAGGCACTTCACCATGAGATGACATTTTGTGAGTCAAAATCCTCTTTTAGAGAGATTAAGGTAAACTCTCCAATTAAATAACTTTAAAAACTCTAACTAAATGATGGATATGCAATGGCTCTAGGATCAACACTATTAACCCTAAATGACTTTAAAACTCTATTCAAGTCATGAAATTTAATTCAACTTACATATTAGGTTCTGGATGGTCTTTTCATTCTCCAGACATACCTACATATGGGTGTCATATTCAATTCTGACTATGTATGTGAGTTCACTCTTTAACTCCACTTGGATTAAAATGTTTTGAAACCACCATTGGTTAATTAGATTATTATTATACCACCACCATGTTCTTTAGGATTGATAATAGTTGCATTACTTTAACCTAAAACCTTTTAAAGAGAAATGAAACTCTATAACTAGCAATATTATTTTATAGACTTGAATGGTGATTTATTTTAGCACAAGCAGATAATCCTACTTACTCTCCATGACCACACATGAAAACTAGTTTGAAAAACACATATAATTAAGGAACATACTCTAAAATACTATTCACAACACTTTATTCACATAAGCAATTGCAAAAAAAGAAGAAACGGGAAGCCATCAGAGATGTGTTCATAGTTTTGAGATGCTAATAATATTTGTGATTGTTTAGGAAGCATAAACTACCATTATTATAGCTATAACTAGGGAATGGGAGTACACAAAGACTAATTTCATCCATGAAATTCATTCACCTACAATTTTCCTTTCCTATCTATACCAACTACAAATTGGTTGATCTCATTGACCTTCACAAGAGAGTGATGAGAGAGAAGAATCAATTTTCACCATTTTTGGAGTTGTCAAAGCCACTTGAGCCTAGAAATTACTTATGGGGATCTGAAGGGACTTTTCTTAAGTAGTCACACATGCCAAAACTATTATTAAGTCTTTATAATAACTAAAACTTTCCTTTTTTCAAGAGATATTTTCACTTTTAATGTTAAACCTACAACATATTAGTTTCAAATAGTTCCCTGACACTCATTTGACATATGTAATGTTAGATTTCTCTTTGTCACACTTTTCTTTAGTGTAAAAACATACAACTTCACTAAAATGACCCAAAGGGACATAAAATGACATTAAGGACAAATAAACAAGTCTGACTAAGATAAAACATAGTATGTGACCTCATTCAAGACCATGGTGGACCAATTTCCAACCTAGGAGACCCTATATAAGTTTGAAATTATAGGGGGCTTGATTAATTTTGACCTAGGGGTAAAATTAGTTAATAGGATCTTCCTTCCCATTATAATTTAGGATTTCAAGTAGGACATATGGTAAGAGGACCCCTCATATGTTGTATTCAATGGGTTATTTCAAATGTTTTTTGTAATTTTCCATGGAATTAAAATATGTCAAATATATGTTGGGATGGGGTTGATGGAGAGAGGTAGGTTAAAAAGTGAGCATGAAACCACTAGGAGGAAAATATTTAGGTCAAAAATATGAGGTATCGTAAGCTGAGAAGTATCTATTTGTATGTGTAGATCTGGAAAACATATGGTAATAAGGAGATAAGGCATTGGAATAATAAGTGGAATTTTGGCTTTACAAAGATGGAGTGCACATGGGTGAAACATTGGCTAGCATGTAAATAGGTGGAATAAATGGTGGTGGTGTATTGCTTTCCACATTTTTTGGAGGGATGTAAAAAAATTAACCTCTAATGGGGACTTGAGTAGGAGGATGATAATGTGGGGTATTGGTAAATGATATATGGTTGGGAATTCCATGAGTATGTCACCTAGATAGTAATTTGAAACATAGTTAGTTGTAGGTCGATTAGTTCGGTAATGTGGTGGCTAATAGGTTATTGAAGGGATGGGAATGCAAGAGAAATGAACTTGATTATAAAGGTTAGAGTTCTTCCCTTTGTTTAGAGAGGCTTGGTTTCTCTCTATGTTTTGAATTCATCTCACCAAGGTGGAGATGAGTTCATTCAATAAAGAAGTGGTGCTAGATTTAGGAATCTTCTTCATGGATGACTTGAGAGGAAAGGATTAATAACAATTAATGAATTGGTTTATGTTATATGACTCATGATGATTGATCATTGGTTTTTATTA
Source organism: Torreya grandis (assembly GCA_037957365.1). Taxonomy (NCBI): domain Eukaryota; kingdom Viridiplantae; phylum Streptophyta; class Pinopsida; order Cupressales; family Taxaceae; genus Torreya; species Torreya grandis. The sequence continues at coordinate 6,594,548 of JARHVA010000214.1, read as the reverse complement.
AGGAAAGGAAGTGTTTTTATTAGTTTTGGAGGGATACAAGGCTAATTATAGTTTGTTTAATCCATCTTCTTGGCAGAGGATTCTTTAAATATAATGATCAAATCTTCATATGCTTTTTGTATCTATGATTTTCAAGTTAATATGTGGTTTAATTATAATTTGTAGATAAATCCTTCCTATAATAGTGAAATTCATGTTTTTAGTGTTTAGGTAGATGGTATTAGTATCTCAAGGATCCCATAGTTATTGAATTACTACCTTAGAATTAGTTTTTAAGTTTTAGGAAGAAGAAATTTTTGAATTTATTCTCTAGATTTGGAGTGGAGTTATTATTCCAAATAATAAAGGATGTGTCACCTAGAACTTAGTGACTCCTTCTATAGGTCTCAAGGTTAAATATATCTCAAAATCTTGGTCAAACATTATTAGGGGGTATATAAATACCCACACAATAAATGGAAGAGAGGAGAGTAGGTGTAATAAATAAAAGAAAATAGAATAATGCAAAATTAAAACCCTTTCACGTTGGGTTTACCAAAAAATTTGAACTCAAAAAGTGATAAACTAACCTTCATGTATTGAACCTCTTAAGGTATAGTTGATATATCTGATGAATGGATAGAAAGATGAATTATCTAATGGTTGGCTTAGATAGGCTAGTGTGGTTGCGGGATTGGTATTCGAAGGGGTGGAAGAATGGGTTGGTTGGGTTGAGATATATGGATAGGTTGTTCATGATGGGTGTAAATGGATGCTCTTGGTGGTACCAAAAGATCTCACTTAAATCATTTTTGTTATTTAGAGAATAAAATTAGGATAAAATTGACTCTAAATAACCCTTATTATGGATGAGGATAATATATTAGATTTATTTGTCAATGTTTGTCTCAAGGAATTAGGCAAAGTTGGGTTACAAGAACCTAAGCACTTGGATGGAATGATCAGGTTGATATTGAATGGATAATATATTCTAAAAAGTGAATTAAATGGGTCTATAGACACTATAATTTAATCAATAAAATACTTGGCATTGCTTGTCCTTGATATCTTTTCCTTCCTTGGCCAATTCACCATTTTGATCACTAAAATATCTAATAAATCCTTAAAAATATTTAAATTACTAATAACATGTTCCAAAATTCCATATTTCATTCTTATTCATCCATATTCAATTTATAATTTAATGTCACTTTTATTTCATGAGCCTTTGTCCTTTTAGTACAAGTCTAAACTAGGCAAAAAGGGGCACACTCTATACGTATCTAGTAGTATAGACTTGTATCTCATACTCTAATGGAAATTTTTTTAAATTACATGCTTACTAATGGATTTACCATATATATAAATATGCTGGTTATTTAAAACATTCTAAATAATTCTCTATAAAATCACATCAAGGGTCACAGTTGAATATACCTTGCACTCTCTTACAAGGAACTTATCTTTCTTATTTCAAAAGCATATATCTTCTGAATAAATATCTCTATTGAATTTTTTCTACAATTATACAATCCTTTTTTCAAGTCTAACATTTTCTTATTACATGTTGAGGGAATACTTTGTCAAGCATTCAAATAAAAATTTTTAGTTGCATTCATATTATCTTCCCTATAGGGATAACTACATCGACTTAAGGCCCTTTTGGGATATGTAGGCAATATTCAATCAATAAGGCGGTTTATGAGGATAACTCAACCATTCTAACTTCCCTCATTTTTCTCCCTTTTACATTTTATATACCTTTATGTGCTTGTGTAGGATTAAGGTTATGATTTTATAGGTATCACGCACATAAATTTGGGATCCACACAAAAATAGATCCCATATAGACGTAGGTGAATAAACCCATATTTTCACATTTTACATACAATCTGAGAAGACCAAGTTGCAATAATATATATCAACACACTACACTCTTTTCTACCTCTTATGAACTTATCCTAATAGAAAATGAGACACTATTTTTTAATTCACCTATGTTTTTAGGCTCTTTTAAGTAGTGACAATTTTTATAAATTTAATGTAGTCTAAAATAATCTATTTGCAAGTAAAATTATCAAACCCTAGCCCTAGTTTTTATTTTTAGAAAATTTAATATTTTTATAAATTATGTATATCTATGTATTATACTTTATTTATATTCTTGTATCATATTTCAATGGTGTTACATTTCCATTTTAGAGTTAAATTTAAATTTATAGTTAATTCTAGTGTAAACATTTTGATGAACCCAATTTTTGTTACAAACATTTATTCTTGATTGTTGATGTTTGCCCTGGGTTTCATTAAATTTATATAATTTTTTAACACTAAAAGAAAACTATCCTCAATCTTGGATATAAATCTAAAACATAATGATTCAACTTATTTGACCTTGGAGTAATCTGATAGTGAATAAGTTTTTCTTATCACCTTGGATAAATATAACATTTAAGCTCTTTCTTTTAGCCTCCAGTTGAAATTTATTGTCACCTATACATAAATATTTTTCCTTTTTTTTTACTTTATTTTTCATTATCTTTAATTTTTTTAGAAATTATGTTTACAAAAAAATCAAACTACTTATCTATTATTAGGATGGGATATTAGGTGTTCCATTTACAAACATTGTTGCATGAGGTGTTTTACTCCCATAATAATAGCCATAGTTTAAAAATAAACATGGAATTTAGTTTTAGCACACCTTATGGTATATTTTAAATGCTTAAGATCCCCTTGTTTACTCCAATAGAAACCATTTTTGAACCTATCTGATTTGTGGTGCACCCAAGAGAACTGTATATCCCAAATAAGTTACCCTCAACTTACCCTCGAAACTAAAGTTAGTGGATTATAGGCATGGTTCTCCCTATTTAGTGCTCTGAAACATTGGGCTAACACTAATCAATGAAATAAAAAGTATATCTAAGAGCCTAAAAATCACTCAAACCCTTGCCTAGATCACCCTTTATCCTTAATTTTGTTTTTAAACTGTATTCATAGCTATAATAATTTATTGTTTCATTTTCATATTCATCATGGGCTTAACATGTACATGTTTATCTTATGTATTACATCACACCATGCAATTATTTATAGCAACTTACATTAATTTTAAACATGCTATGCATTGTCATTTTATGGGATAAATATAAAGTAACTAAATAAGTTATCTCTTATGATTTACCTTTATTTTTTTATTAAAATAATTATTCTAATTTCTCTTGTCATTCTCTTGCTCCAATATTTTTTTTAAATCTTCAATGACTTGTGAACAAGAAGAAGCTTTTGTTATGAATTTACCCTCACATGATATCTTAATGCACATTCATCATCCTATTAAAGGTTAATTCATGGCCCTTATTTTATAATATGATACCCAATTCAAGCATGCTAGGATTTGGGACTATGTTCTTTCACGTATAAAAAATATTGATTCATTTGTATATGTTTCTCATGAAGAACTTAAGAAATAAAATCCTTCTAGTGCTATTAATGTTTCTAATTATATTATTGCATTTGTCCCTATTATTACACCTTTAGTCACTTCTATGCATTTGTGTCTAGGCCTAGGAACATCCCTTGTGTTAGGTTGTGGAGCTAAAAGCTTCACTGATGCAGACATGGAGAAGGCCATTGGAGGAGTTGCTGGAGTGTCACAGACACTGGCGTCACTCACGCCAACCGACGTTGGCAGGATAAGGCAGGAGAGCAACTGATGTCAGTTAGAGATCGGCCGGCGTCGGTGACCCCCAGGCAGATAGGGACCGATGTCGGTCTCCTGTGTGGTTCATCTGCGAGTATATTACGGGCAGTTGGTTGACAAACCAAGTGTTTGCATGCTTAGAGCTAATTATAGACTGAGAGCTGCGGATCTAATTATTGTATTAGGTGTCTAATTATTGTTTGGATGAGATCTATATAATAGACTCATGGTTGTATTGTAAACTTGTGCTAGAAAGCCATTGGGCTTGTAGAGAGAGCTAGTGTAGTTCCTCCTAGTTACCAAATAGGGGTACTGAGAGTGTATGATCAGAGAGAGTTGTATGTTGTGCAAGTTCTTGGAGAAGATCCACCAGGGTACTAGTTGAAGAATCATAAGGACTTGGTGAGGCAAGGACAAGGGTTCTTCAGGGGTGTAGAAATACATCTACATGGTGAGTATGATCTAGTTATTTGCATGTAGCAGCAGAGAGCAGGGGATCTACTTGAAGTATAGTTGTGTACTTGGTGAACTGGCAGTGTGTTACTGACTGGTTGGAGAGGTGAACATCAATTCTGTATTGGAATTGATTGTTGTGACCAAGAGAGAGAGGGAAGAAGGTCTTGAGGTGTGGCAAACCTTTGAGGTGGAAGAAGAAGTGGCATCTTCTTTATTGTATATTCTTCTGAGTGATTATTAATACAATTGTGTATTGTCTCTCAATTCCTGTGTTGTTTCATATTTCTAGTTACTTATTGATTCTGGTTAAATTCTGTGTTTAGTTGCTAATACAAGAAGTAATCATATGTGCTCTAATTGGTAGAGCAAGATCTTAACACGTGGTATCAGAGCCTTAGTTGTAGGTTCTTGAGCTTGATACCAACAAGTGGTATCAGAGCTTTTGGTTGGGTTGACTAACAGGTGGTTTCAGATTTGGTAGTGTTTGTTGATTACAGGTCACTCATAGGGGTTTTAGATTGAGTGGGAGTATAGCAATGGTAGAAGAAAGAAAGCTATGAATGGAGAAACTGAATAGCACGAATGGTCTGATTGATGGAAAGAAGGAGCAGGTAAAAAGAGATTGTTGGTCGGTAGAAGATTAGCTTGTGGAAGCATATGTTGCAGGTAATATTGCACAAGATGTTCTGGATAAAGTGGAATCTTTGTTTATAGATTCTTTTGCCTCTTTCCATGCAGCCCGAAATAGAGCATCTTTTCATGGGTATGTCTTTGGAGACTTTGGAGAGATTTATTTAGGGTTTGGAGAGCCTTCTCAGATGATTGACGAAGGGGAAGTGAAGCTGAAATTGCAGACGGATGACACACATTGGTTGAAGGAAGCCATGCAGATACCAGTCTTGGAGATAAGTCTAACTTCTTCAAGAAATTTGGGTGATGAGAGATGCACTGTAACTCTCACAGTGGATATACTTGAATTAGATGGTGGTAATAAATTAGGTATCCTTTATCTATCTACTTATATTGTTGATTCACCTTTTGTTGCAGAGATGTGGCTTCATAGGCTTAGTCACACATGTAGGAGGAGAATGCAGGTTCTGAAGTGAAAGTCAGAGGCCTTTGACAAGCTAAAGAACTAGAAAGCCTTGGTGTTCATGGAGGAGATGATGGATAGAGATCAGGTGAGGAAGCTAAATTATTCTGAGCAGAGCAGGGTTGATTTGATTAGGATTTTGATCCATGGAGAGCTCACAGATAAAAAGTTATCACTCATAGACAAACACAGGTACCGGCGTCGGTCAGACAGTAACTGACGTTGGCAACAAGAAGACCAACGTCGGTCATGAAAAAATTGACGTCGGCAGGAGGGACACCGGCATCGGCCAGGGAAATGATGTCGGCAGTCAGGTTCAGTACAGGGAGCTGACATCGGTCAGAAACAGACTGGGAGATGGCTGAGATCGATCACTGGTACGGGTAGTGGGTGGACAACAAGTCTCAAACGCTCATGTTGAGGTCAGTAAGGGTAAGTGAACCTCATATTCGTTGTTCACCTTCTTTATATTGCTTATTGATGGTCAAGAACTAGAAGGATGGAAGAAGCAATGCAGGAAGAATCCAGATACAGTGGGAGCTTGGCATGGATGAGGAGTGTGAGTCCTTGGAGAAGAACCAAATAGGTATTTGTTGGTAGAGTTGTCAGCTGGAAGTAAGCACTGAGAGATGGAATGGATTCCCAAGTTAAAGAAGAGAGTGGATGGATACAAGAGATAGAAGGCCAAGGTATATGGTCTTGAAGAAGCTGCAGGACAGTGGTACAGGTTTTGACAGGTGGATGACTAAGCATGGCTTCAGTCAATGTTAGTGTAACTATTGTGGTTTTATCTTACCAGGTAGATGATGGTCGCAACATTATCTTGTTACTGTATGTGGGTCATTTACTAGTATGTTTGTACATACATGTATTTGCTGAGCTAAGGGTAAGGTTAGTTCAGAGGTGTGTCATGAAGAATTTGAAGCAGCAAAATTCTTTGGCATAAGAGACATGGAGATTTGATCTCCAGTGGGAGCTGATGTGAAGACGGTGTTGGCGGGGTTCATGATGTAGGATGCAAAATTAGAAAGCACACCAAGGGCTGGATAGTTCAAGCTTAGCTTGAAATAGGGTTCGAAATCACATGAGGTCTAGTGTAGACCTGAGTTGTTTTCCCAAGCAGTGGGGGTTGTCAGAAAGTATGGAGCCAATTTGGGGAAGGAGTACTGGAGGGCAGTTCAATGGGACTAGCAGCAGGGATTGTTGTTATGCAGGGTCAAGTTCTTCACTACATGGATATGTAGGGTCGGATGTGGCAGGTTACTTGAATGACAGGTATAGCATCACAGGTTGTGTGGTGGGTGGTCTTCAGGATTGAGCTTGAAGAGGAATACAAACCAAGAAATAGATTAGACGGGGTACAAGTACAGGTACAGTGCAGCTATTTATCTCCAAGTGGGAGATTGTTAGGTTGTGGAGCTAAAAGCTTCACTGATGCAGACATGGAGAAGGCCATTGGAGGAGTTACTGGAGTGTCACAGACACTGGCGTCGGTCAGGCCAACTGACGTCGGTAGGATAAGGCAGGAGAGCAATTGACATCGGTCAAAGATCGGCCAGCATCGGCGACCCCCAGGCAGACAGGGACCGATGTTGGTGTCCTGTGTGGTTTGACTGCGAGTATATTACAGGAAGTTGGTTGATGAACCAAGTGTTTGCATGCTTAGAGCTAATTATAGACTGAGAGCTGCGGATTTAATTATTGTATTAGGTGTCTAATTATTGTTTGGATGAGATCTATATAATAGACTCATGGTTGTATTGTAAACTTGTGCTAGAAAGCCATTGGGCTTGTAGAGAGAGCTAGTGTAGTTCCTCCTACTTACCAAATAGGGGTACTGAGAGTGTATGATCAGAGAGAGTTGCAGGTTGTGCAAGTTCTTGGAGAAGATCCACCGGGGTACTGGTTGAAGAATCATAAGGACTTGGTGAGGCAAGGACAAGGGTTCTTCAAGGGTGTAGAAAGACATCTACATGGTGAGTATGATCTAGTTATTTGCAGGTAGCATCAGAGAGCAGGGGATCTACTTGAAGTACAATTGTGTACTTGGTGAACTGGCAGCGTGTTACTGACTGGTTGGAGAGGTGAACATCAATTCTGTATTGGAATTGATTGTTGTGACCAAGAGAGAGAGGGAAGAAGGTCTTAAGGTGTGGCAAACCTTTGAGGTGGAAGAAGAAGTGGCATCTTATTTATTGTATATTCTTCTGAGTGATTATTAATACAATTGTGTATTGTCTCTCAATTCCTGTGTTATTTCATATTTCTAGTTACTTATTGATTCTGGTTAAATTTTATGTTTAGTTGCTAATACAAGAAGTAATCATATGTGCTCTAATTGGTAGAGCAAGATCTTGACACCTTGGCCTTCGTAAATTATCCATGCCTATGCCTAATCATGTTGCCTACACCCTCCCATTACTACAACCAATGTTTCTCTTATGCAAGCCTTTATTATTTTTCAATCCAATCTATTTAATTATTACAACCTTGCTTTCTTATCATCTATTTTATTGTTTAAAACATTTTTATTGATGATGTATAATAGGCAACTGGTTACTTTACTTCAGTTGGATTATTTGTTAGACTTGACGCAATGGTATTTGGACTATATGTATAATTCGGTACATGATAATTTATTACTATAGTTAATATTATTACTATTTTATAATTATTTATCAAATTTTTTATATGGTAGTGTTGATGTACTTTGGTGGTTACAAGTACTATCTTATGAGCTAGGTAGATGTTCATAGTAGTATATCAGGTACCAAAGGAAATTTTGAGCAATTAGATAAGTTTGATAGGTATACTTGTTCTTGGTTATGTTTTTCATCATTTGGACATCTTGATTGGTCATTGATTATGTCATTGTCATGACAATGGTACTTATTGCATTTCATTTTATGTTATTTTTACTTTTACCATGGTTTATTTCATAGTTATTATATTTTGTTATTTGGTTTATGGCCACAAAATTTCATTTTCACCTCTAAAACTAACTCCTGAATGTTCTTTTTATGAAAACTCCATTTTACCCTACATAACTACATCGATTTTACTCACCTAATTTAATGGATTACTTAAGGACATATATAGACCCACCAATGACACCCCTTATACTATTTCCTAGGCTATATAAAACCTTATATTAATAAGGTAGTGGCATGGTTTATTACATTACCTATATTGTATGAAGGTATGGGTATTATATTAAACACGGTTTAATTGTTTGATTGGATTGACTTATAGTTGATGACATATTACGGTTAATGTTAATAAATTTATTAATAGTTATTGTTGTTTAATTGTCTAGAGGCATGAACTTAGATAGTTAGAATGTTAATCGATCTTATTATTGTTAATTAGGTTTGATTAAGCATTAATCTATGTTTTCATTATCTAAATTTTTGGTTGGTGTATTGATCCTTTGGGATAGGTCAATTAATGACCATTGTATTTAATGGAATATTTTGTAGGGGATTGCATTAGGGAATATTGGAGGGTTTATCTCTCCTCAAATTAAATGTAGGGATTGAATGGGTATGGGAAATTAGATGGAAGGTATGGAGAGTTAGGTAGTGGATGGGAAGAATTGATAGGGTTAGGAAGATGGAGATGAAATGGAGAAAAAAATGTAACTCAACTTATTTTCTTATGTATTCATGTCGGATTTTGGACTCACAGCATGGAAAATTTAAGGTTTTGGATTCTATCTTAGTGGATTTTTGAGATTTCTCTCTACATTTTTCATGAAAGATATATTTTAACTTGGTAATTTTGTTTTGTTGATGAAATCTTGGAAAAATAAAAACATTCCATATATAGATGGAAGTCTTAGGACTTTCAGATGCATATATAGACCTTCATAAGATTCAATGTGAATCAAAATTTGGTAATTTTCATATAAACTTGAAAATGTGTGTGTGTGTGTGTGTGTGTGTGTGTGTGTGTGTGTGTGTGTGTTATACTAGTTTGTATCAGTTCAATATTAGATTTGGAGTAATTTTTGTTGACTTTGTATGGAAAATTTTTATGGGTTTCAGTTTAGTTACCATATAAAGATTGCTTATTCTATGTTAAAAATGGATGGTTGGTAGTTTTACTACTTTGTTGTGTACATGATACATACATACATACATACATACATACATATATACATACATACATACATATGTATGTATGTATGTATTTATTTATAGGTATTCCATCAACTTGATCATAAAGGTTTCATGGCTTCATTTTAATTGACCATTTATGTATAGATATAGGATGTTGTGTCTTGGTGTACAACTACTATGTGGACTCAGCCTAGTTAAGTTCAACTATGTATGTTATGATATGAAGGAATGAAATAAAAATCTTGCTGACGGTTCTTGGTTTTATTTCAGTCATGATGTTTCGTCTGTGGCTGTATGCAAAGATGTTGATAGTTGATTGGGTTTTCATAATAGTGACTATGTTTTCAATATGAGTTAAGGCACAAGTTTTGACTTGGTGTTTTTAATAATAATGATTGGTGGAGTTTTTGTGTGTACTTTATATGTTGATGATTATGTAAAGGTTTTGGGTTATTTATGTAAAGTGACAATGTTTTTTTCTTGTTTCTATTTGAATCGAGTGACTTACTATTCTAACAGCTCTTTAAGATATTAAGATAGGTCTCAACCATTTGTATCTTTTAATTATACATTCGATTCATGTTATTTGGATTTTGATATAACTGTGCTCAATTATTTTTAGTTTGTTACAGGAATGTCGAGTGTTGTTTTAAAGTGGGTCTCTATACTGAATTCATTCTAGAATGAATTTTTTATTGGGTTGTTAAGGAGATATATTAAGTTATTGTGAAGCATAATTCGTTATGGGGTTTGTGTTTACTCTTACTATGTATATTTTGGATAATGTTGATGTTATTATGTATATAGTCAATTGCATTATATTCTTAAGGCCACGTTGTATATAATTATTGCGTGATTCTTTAATGCAAAGTTTGCTAGTTTTTATGTGGTGTCTTGACTATGTTTTATATAAGTATATGTTGTGGCCCTTACGATAAGCCTTGACTAGGTCTTTGGTATTATACTTTGACTACATTTTAGATATTTACCGATGAAATATTGAATATGATTGATTTGTTGTTTTAATCAAGCCTATTGTTGAATTTTGATGGCATGATTTAGTTGACTTTTTCTATGTGTTTGGCTCGAATAAACTCCTACGTATGAATCAATATATGACCTCTATTAAGTTTGGCATGGATATACATGGTTTTATTTTGTTGGGTATGCGAGGATGTTGAAGGAATTCTTGAGGAGTTTCATTTATATTTATTGATTACTTAGATTTGTGTTGAATGTGTAAATGTTGGTGTTATGAAGAAATGTTTACATTATTTTTGGTTGGAATTTTATGTATGCCTAAATGTAATAAATGACTAATCTAGACTATTACATTTATTTGTGTGTTTTATATGATTGCATGGTCATTGAGTTACCATTCTTATACTATACCTGAATGATTAAAATATTGGATATGTTTTATACCTATGTAAAAATTTGTAGTCAAGATGGTTACGGCTATCATAAACATGGATGGGGATCCAAGATGGTTATATTAAAAGATATATAATGGATTAGTTATTAATCAATTCTATATCATTTATTATCGTATGATAGTTATCCCTTCTTACTTTTATCAAAGATGAATTAATTATTCCCATCTCACCTCAGAATGGAATTATTGTCTTTCTTTATATTATATTGTTGTCAAGATGTCCTCTAGTTTAGAAATCTGATTGCTGAAAATTTCCTTCTTATCCTTGGTTGATGCAACAAACATCTTGTTGATGATTGGGGTGGTGAGGGCCATCTATGGTTGGGCTTATAGGGATGGTTGGGAGGGCTTGTCTAGTTCATTCAGTTGTTGCTCCATACTTCAATGATTTTGTGTGTATAGGAAGTAAGTTGATATCAAACTAATTATGTTTTATTTACCTAGTCATTTACATTAATGTTATTTGAGTTAGTATCTAGCCTTGATTTATTATTGCTTAGTCATGTTATTGCTAACATGTGTTGATGCAAAAAATAAATGGAAGGAGAAATAATGTTTGAAGGGTAAGATGCTAATTTCATATATGTTGCTAAATGTAATACATTTCATGTATATTAAGTTATTAGATGATTATTTTGAATCCCTTCATATTGATAAAGCATTTTGTTAATGCTATCAATGAAAAATTACTTGTCTAACATTAGTTATACAATTAGATTGAGTTAATATGGATTATTTTATATAGCTAACTTAGAACAACCATTATTGGCTCATTGGGTTAATTATCTGATTTGGATATTAGAATTAGATCTACTTGATGTTATCATAAGTAATATTTACTTAAATAATTACACAACATTAACTAAAAATGATATCGTGTATATTTAATTAGAATATTTAGCATTATGTTATAATGTAGGAATAATATTTTGATTTGGTTATATAGATACTTAAACATATTCATATGTTTCTTGTTATAAAAATACACAGACTTGATTAATCAAGTAAACTATCTTACTAATTATCTTTGATACATCATAATATATAATGTGAATCTAATTACATAGATACATGGAATATGGATTTCTTATTTATTTTAGCTATGCATGAGTTATTAAATACTATTAGTTGTTGATGCATGTAGAAACATAAATATAATCCACAAATCCAACTAAATTTTAGACATACCTGATTGTAATAAAGTTATGTATGATGCATATAATAGATATAAAAAATATTACTTTTATTATTTCATTTAATAAATAAGAAATTATGACTTGATCTATTTCATTCACTTAATCAAGACATTTTTATAAACCTATATAATATTCCTAAGTGATTTACTGATGTTATTAGATGAATTTGAAAGGTCTTAAATGAATTGAATTAAATTTTAAGATGAAATTATGCAAGGTTACTCAACTAAATGAAATAATCAAGCTAAATATTGTTTTGTACTTTGTTTAATATTGCATAAACATATGACTGAGACATGCATATTTGCTGATTTTTATTTCCTTGGGCTACATATAACTTCACTCCCTTTCTCATAGTTTAACTTTATTGATTTGATGACCATGGCATGCCCAACATATATTTTTAAAATTTCGTTAAGTGTAACATTTTATTTGGGTTCTATTCAACTTGAAACTTGGTTGTTTTTTGTTCTTATGTATTCATATTGTGTGCATTCTGTTGTATGTAAATCACTTACTACTCTCATCTAATTCATTTAAATACATTCTTAGCTATACTTGTTCAAATATAAAATGTGATGATTCATTATGTATGCATTTCCTTAGATGATAATGGTAACATTGTATGAAAATAATTTTTTTTTTTTGATAAATTCCTTTCCTATGAATGGTTAGGTTAATTAATAGTGTGAACTATGAATTTAACTCAAGAGAGGATGGTTAGTATGGTGTTAGTTTCAAAATAAAAACAAGATGAAAGAAACCCAGTAAATAGCATAACATATCTAGGTCTAGACACTAGGAAGAGCTTAGTTAACAAACATGAATAAAACACACCACTAAAATACAAAAGAAACCTTCTTTTACCTTCCTTGGATGCTCCAAAGTGCTTGTTGTAGTGGTTTGCTCAGCTTTGTGCTCATGAAGTCCTTCAGAATGGAATCTTGGCTACCTTTATCTCTCCTTGGCACCTTTGGCTTGTGGCTTGGCTTGGCTTGGAATCAATTTGGCATGGTAGCATTAGTTTTATGAATCTTTTTAATCAATTATACATTGTAAATTTGCCTAATATTGTCTTTTAAAGATATCTGAGAATAATAACTTTGTAGCAAAATAGCTTAGAAATGATGTTCATGGCCTCTCTATTTATAGATTTTTTAGATTGATCATAATCAACCTAAACTATCCATCTAAGGATTGAGATGTGTGGCTAAGGATTAATCCAATTATGCAATTAAAATTGATAAATAGGCTCATCAATTTTTGGGATAAAAGAGTAATTAAGAGGCATGGAGGGCTTTGATGAGGCATGGGAGGAATGAATCCTGATATTTGTGGCATTTATGGACCAAAGATGTCTTCCCAAGAAATGAGGTCAACTGATGATGCAAATATTCAATATTAGGTGCACTCAAGGTAAAGTTTTAAATATGAATAATGAATTTCTCAAAACTTAACAAATTCTCAAAAAACTCAAAAGAACTTGCAAAATGTTTTGGCATAAAACGTTTTCGGTTGTTGGACTGGTTTTTTTAATAACATTGTGTTATAATTGTCAAAATTTGAATTACTTGCATGATTTCATTTACTAATTAAAATCAAATCAACAAACTAAAATCAAATCATGCATCAAATGATAGTTACCAAAAACATGAAATGTGATAATAGAGTTCAGCTCAATAACTCATGCCTACATCTCCAGGTTCTCCAAAAGAGTGGATCGTTTCCATTAAAGGCATTTCAAAAACTTGGAAACAATAAACAACTTTCCTGCAAGTTGATCTCTCTATGCAAAAATTCACCTTCACCGTGACTAATAATCAAGCTCAGCACCTTTGAATTTTGTGAGTCTTCACACCTGCAAAGTTGCTTTAAAAGTCCTAAAAATCTTCTCTATGAGCTTAAAAATACCCCTCCAATATGAAAATTGGATAAAAAGAGTATTAAGACTGAGTATTATGGCCAAAAAATGGATAAAAATCCATTACATAATCTTTTGCAAAGCTTTTTTAGAGTCTCAGCCTTTAAAAATAAAAAAAACACAGTCTAGAAAGTGATAACTTCAAGTAGAAATTAGTGCCTTTTATAACACTTCGACCTCTGTGGCTGAAGTGGTCAAGGCCTTTCCCTTTTACATGGGAGGTCAAGGGTTCAAAACTTATCCCTTCCTTATAGGGCATGCTTAAGCATGCATTTGAAAACTTCCCTCTTTTTGGGCACACTTAGGCTCTCCTTTCTAGGCACCTTAACTCCTTGGGTGCCAAGTTTTAATATTTCCTTGGGTGGCATGATAGACTTGGCAAGGTGGCATGGCATGCTTGAAAATTTCAAATAACATGTGATAAATAACACTTAACCAAATTTTTTTTCACCTAATTTTTTTTCCATGTGTCAAATGGCTATTGGCCCACTAGGAATTTCAATAGTGCCATGTGTCAACCTCTGATAGGTCCAAATGTCGAAACAAACTTGAAACATGTGCCACATGTCACAAGGGACATTTTTTGATCAATCTTCAAATGACCATATCTTGAGCATCCAGACTTTATTTTGTGAACCATGAAAAGTGTCAGAAAGATCTTGACGAGATATATAGTGTACCACCACTAAAACTCTGACTTGAAACCTTTTTTAGAACCCAATTTCTGATCACACCTCCCCAATGGAAGGCTTTTGGTCTCTAGAAGTCCAATATCCCTTGAAATCTTATAACTAGTCTACTGCATCAATATAAATAAAACCCAATCATAGAAAGAGGTATAAAAAATTGCACTAAAATGATTCAAAATCAAACTATAAAAATTCCTAATCCAAAGCCATGAGTAAGTGAATCTGTAACTGCCAAAGTGATTACAACATACCATAACTACCTGCCCAAATGTCACATCCTGTAAAGTGGTGAATTGCCAAAAATTGAAACAACTGCCAATGTAACTGCAAGACAAGTTTATAATCCTAAAAACATACAATAAATGTTTTGGACATGTTGTAATACAATGCCCTAGTATGGGACTTATATGCTAAGCAAATGCAAACAACCTAAAGTGTATGTTGCCTAACATTTAAACATGCCCAAAGGGTCTTAAACATGCATCTCGACATCCATGTGCCAAAGATACATTCAAAATAGCAGTCAAATAAGTGTTGTAAGGAATTAACTCAACCTACAACATGCATTCTGCTATTATCTCCAACTGATCAAATGAGTTCAAGTCCTCTAGACAACTCTCACAGCATAAATAGGAGATTCAAAACATAGAGCTATCCAACATGAGAATTAAAATACTTCGAATGATGAACCTATCTCAAAGTGTTCTCACAAACTCTACTCTACATCTATCAAAGCTTGTTCATTCCCTTAGGTGAATTCATAACCATGCTTTGCAAAAAGAATGTAGTGATAATCCATTTAACCATTTCTTTCTTCCTAGTGAAATTGATTGTCTTAGTGGATTCCTTAGCATCATTATGGATTGAATTAACTTCATTGACCTTAGTAATAGGTTGATAAATCATCTTAGTTTTACCATGTTTAGAATAAGAAGATGATTGAAGTTTAGCACAATGATCAATCCGATGTCCACTCATATGGCAATAAGTGTAAATAACCTTCTTAGGTGAGGTCTCCCTTTTACCTTTTCTTGTTTTTCCATGACGAGAATGGTCTTGAACACCTGCAATCTGCTTAATCATAGCATGTCTCTTCCAACAAAATGCAATATTGTGGTTATGCATCCCACAAAAAGTGCATGGAAATGATTGCATTATCTTGTAAACGTTAAATCCAAATTTTTTAAACATAGAAAGTGGATCAAAAGATTTAGTGGAAACTCTAGTGTAGGAACTAAGAGGTGGAATCTCAATACCTCTTCTACCTTCCTTCTCACACTATGCATGCTCTACTAGTGGCCTCGGTTCTTTGCTATTAGAAGCTTGTCTTCCTTTAGCCATGGAGGAATTTTCTCTAATTTCCACTTGCTCACTAGTGTAACCCAAACCTGCATAAAGAGATCTATGCTCTACTTGTATTGGGTTAGTAATTCCTTGGCCATCTCGACCAAGACCTCTTCCATTAAAGCCCATTTTCATCAATAATTTATATCTTATACCCTTAGTGTGTTGTTCAAAACTACCAAAAGCATCATTACTTGAATCTAAATTTGAATGGAAAGAAGAAGGAGATGAATTACATGGTGAATAACTTACAGTGCATTTAGTCATAGTTTCTACATCTAAAGTTGAAGGCTTTACCTTTTCACACTCACCACATTGCAATCTAATCAAGAGCTCATCCTTGGATTCAAGATCCAATTTTAAACTTGTAACTTACTCTTCAAGGGAATAGAGCTTGCATCTCAGGAATGCATTCTCATCCTGAATTTGGATGTTGATGCTTTCAAACTCTTCCATCTTTGCTTTATGTGACAACTTGCCCATGGTTTCCTACAAACACACTGATTCCACAACTGCACACTATAATCTAATCAAGTGATATGGATAACTAACAAACTGAAAGCAATTGTCAACACTTTAATTTGAAGCTAACCAACTTTTTAACTTATTTGATACCAACTTGATCCATAAACTACACTGAATCAACTCAAAGTGAAGTTTTAAATACAAATACTGAATTTCTCAAAACTTAACAAATTCTCGAAAAACTCAAAAGAACTTGCAAAATGTTTTGGCATAAAATGTTCTCGATTATTGAACCAATTTTTTTAATAATGTTGTGTTATATTTGTCAAAATTTGAATTACTTACATGAGTTCATTAATAATTAAAATCAAATTAGCAAACTGAAATTAAATCATGCATCAAATGACAATTACCAAGAACACGAAACATGATAACGGAGTTCATCTCAATAACTCATGCCTACATCTCTGGGTTCTCCAAAGGAGTGGACCATTTCTATTAAGGGCATTTCAAAAACTTGGAAACAATAAACAAATTTCCTACAAGTTGATCTCTTTATGCAAAAATTCACCTTCACTGTGACTGATAATCAAGCTCGGCACCTTCGAATTTCGTGAGTCTTCACACCTGCAATGTTGCTTCAAAAGTCCTAAAAATCTCCTCTATGGGCTTAAAAATACTCCTCCAATATACAAATTGGATAAAAAGAGTATTAAGACTAAGTATTATGGCTAGAAAATGGATAAAAATCCATTATATAAGCTTTTCCAAAGCTTTTTCAATGTCTCAGCCTTTAAAAATTAAAAAACATAGTTTAGAAATTGATAAATTCAAATAGAAATTAGTGCCTTTTATAACACTTTGACCTCCGTGGCTGAAGTGGTCAAGGCCTTTCCCTTTTACATGGGAGGTCAAGGGTTCAAAACTTATCCCTTCCTTATAGGGCGCGCTTAAGCATGCATTTGAAAACTTCCCTCATTTTTGGGTGCGCTCAAGCTCTCCTTTCTAGGCACCTTGACTCCTTCTTGGGTGCCAAGTTTCAATATTTCCTTGGGTGGTGTGATAGATATGGCAAGGTGGTGTGGCATGCTTTAAAATTTCAAATAACATGTGATAAATAACACCTAACCAAATTTTTTTCCATGTGTCAAATGGCTATCGGCCCACTTGGCATTTCAATAGTGCCATGTATCAACCTCTAATAGGTCTAAATGTCAAAACAACCTTGAAACATGTGCCATATGTCATAAGGGACATTTTTCTATCAATCTTCAAATGACCATATCTTGAGCATCTAGACTCCATTTTAGGAACCGTGAAAAGTGATGAAAAGCTCTCGATGAGCTCTACAGTGTACTACCACTGAAACTCTAACTTGAAACCTTTCTTAGAACCCAATTTATGATCAATTTACAAAATAAATTATTCAATAATTTTCCATGAAATTATTAATTAGGCCTTGATTTGGGTTAATAATCTCATAAGCATGATTAAGAACTTTGTGCACAAATTACTCAAATTGATCAGAATGCCTTGTTATTGGTTCAAAATTTGAATGGATTAGAGTTGAAAGTTAATGTCAGATGCATTGGTATCATATTCCCACTTAGGATGTTACCAACAATAAATAATAAAAGTGTGTGTCTCATGCTAGATATTTTGATAGGAAAGAGAAATCCATAGCACTCAGGTGAAAAATTAGCATTTTGACTAGAAATGATCTAATCAAAGTTAGCTGGCCCATAAATTGCACTACCCTTTTTAATGATACTCTAGCCAAAATCAGCACTTGAATATGTCAATTTCACATCTTTTTAAATGTTTTAGTATTTTTAGGCCCAATTATGTGCTTTAGGTGGGAATTTGTCAAAATCATGGTTGGAGGTTATTAGTGGCTAGATTTAGGTGTCTACAGTTGGCCCCTATTTGGGAAGATGTTGTAAACCATACGTAAAGCAATGTCTTCTCAAATAATGAGAGATGGCTTGTATACCAAAACAAATATGGTTAAAGAAAAAACCTCCAAATAGTTTTGGGAATCTTATGATGATGCCCCCTTAAGGGAGTGGCCATTACATTTGTTGATGGGCAGTCTCTCAAAAAGAAACAAGAAGAAATGTAGAAATTAACCCATGGTTGAGATTAATCCAAATAATAAAATGCTTGCATGCATTGATTTAAAAAGGATCCTAATTTGCCCAAAAGTGGTTATAATCAAGAATTAAATTCAAAATAATGATTTGCCCACAGGTGGTTATAATCATTAAGCAAACCTGGATTGGCTAAAATTGATGGTGCACCAATTAGGGCTGTTGAGCAAGCATAACTCAAGGATATAACCTAGAATATAGATTAAAGATGAGTGGGTGAAAAGTGATGAAATAGATGAATAGAAGAATAATATTAATTAGTGTGAATGATTCTATTTTACCTATCAATGAGGAGATGTTCATCCCGATTAACAATGATATAACTAGAATGGTTAATGGTTTGATTGGTCAAGGTTAGTGGGAGGATTTGCCAAGGTGCCAAGGAGAAACTTTTGTAGATCCATTGATTTTAGACCTTTCTAAAGCTAAATTTTATTGTATCACGTGATGACAAGCTTTATGATAGAACACCATGAAGACTATCCCAAAATATGCATAAGGACTTACTCTTGATCCAATAAACACTTGAAAACAATGTGCCAATGATAAAAACCATGATGAAAAAGTTGACGTATGAATATGGATAGACTCAAGAATAATGTGCTTGAGGAATCACCCAACAAATGCATATAGACTGAGTCAAGGCAAAAATGCTAAAAAAATAAATAAACAAGTGAATAACAAAAAAAAACAAAAAAATAAAGAAAGAAACAACCTAAAGTAAACAAACAAATAGAAAACTTGAAAAAAAAATCAAAAGAAAGCATCTTAACAATGACCATGCCCTAGTAAGGTGAATCGAGGATAGCTAACTAGGCTTAGATAATACAATCTATTTTATTTTATTTTTGAAATATTTAAATGTTTTTGGAATTTTGAGGTATCTTAACTCAATTGAGAATAATAATATACTTGCTCGTAAAATGGTAAGAGTGTTTATCTTAGGTTTCTCACAAAATGATGAAAGCGTATAGAAAGGGAGACTAAGGTGACCTCAACATGAATTGATCATGACCCATATATTCCTAAAATAACCTCAAGTCATAGTAATTTCATCCACACAAAAGGCAAGGAAAAACCAACTAGGTCCCAATAAGTTCTCAAATATGGCAAATGGCCAGTCAAATGAAAATACTAATAACAAGGTGATGCAATAATGCATGGTAAACAAGTGTTTCCCCTAGTTTGCTCATAGGTGGTTATAACTATGATATAATGGCATATATTAATAATACTAATTTTCCCATAAGTGGTTATAATTAGTAGCAAGACTGGTGAAACACTGATTTGCCCATAAGCAGTTATAATCAGGCTCACATAGATTAACTTGATAGGATGAAACACACTAATTTCATATATTGTCATTGAAATATGTATTGGATTGATTATGGAACCCTAATTATGATCCCCCCACAAAATGTGTGGGAAGAACTAAAGTAATCAAGATCAAAATAGGATTGGGTAGGATGAGTAAAACTAGGATTTGATCTAGATAGGAATGGAATGATAAGATGGAATGTAATTTCTTAGGATAATGATGGTTAGATAAAATAGATAAAATGGTAAGAGGGTTTCCCCCAAGTGATGGGGTAAATGGCAGGATCTGTGATAATGAAAAATAGGCATATGTAACAATGGCAATGCAATGGCAATGTGAAATCATATGGTACATGTTTTTGTCCTGGGTATGGTAATTGGCATATGATTATATTTTTCATGTTGAGATGGAGATGTACATCCTAATGAACAAATGATACAAATATAATACTCGATCATGTTAATTTCTATCCCACACCTCATTTGAAAAACTACTCTATCATAAATAGATTATAGATTTTGATTCTGAGAATGCTTTTGCGATCTTCCTTGGTCATTAATTTTGATTCCTTCAAACATCAAGTCAAGGTATATTTGTAGCCTTTGTAAAGGAAGGTGTGGCCATGGATGGTTAATACGTACAAATAATTGATGGTAGCTTTGATTGTGAAATGGAATGGTTGATGATAATAGAATGTATAATGGTACGAAAATAAATAAAGATCAGGGCTTTCAATCACACATAATTTTGTTGATGCCAGATTCAACATAACTTTTGTTATGGTGGGGATTAATACCATTGAATATTCTCTCAATATGACCACTAAATTTTTTTTCGTTTGATCTTAAGAGTAGCTACCATCTTATTAGGTTGTAGATAGGAAGCTATTTAGATTTGATCTTCAATTTTGTCTTTGTTAAGCAATGAAGAACTTTTATGCTCAGCTATTAGTGCCTCAATGAGGTTTTCACCAATGAAGTTACCTTGATTTTCTCGTAGAACATTTGAGAAGGTTTCACTAAGGAATGTTGACTTTTGACTTTGATTGTCTTCTAGTGCTTCCAAAAATGATTCACTAAAAGATGTTGAATTAGAACTTTGATTATATCCTAGCACCTCTGAAAAGGTTTCACTAGGAGAATATTCTTCTACTACATGAATGTAGTCTTGGCCTCCTTGATCTTCTTCAACTGTTATGTCACCATGGATACATTTCAACAAAGTGTGATTCTATCAATCCCAATTGACACTTGTGGGAGATGGAATGTTAATGATATGGATATTTTGGTTGATGGTAATATCTTGTGGAATGGTAATGGAATGGGGAGAGGCTTTATAATCCTCATAGAAGATACTATGAAAAATTGTGTCAAAAATGAAGTACTCATCATCAAAAACTATAGAAATATCACAAATGTATTTAAAATTATCTATGAGGTATACATAACCAATGTTGTAATAGTCATGAAAATATTCTATATTTGAATCTGATTCTAACTCAAGGGACTCTAAATCTGATGTTGAGGCTAATGTTGATTCTAATTCTAATGTTAAATTTGATGTCAATTCAAGAATAAAATCTAACTCTAATTTTTATTGTTCATCTGAGGGTACTTTGTTACAATGATGTCTTATTGAATGTTTGGTATTGGATAAGTTAAAACCTATACTGGCATGATGGACTCCATAAAGACTAATTTATCAAAGTGACACTCATCTAGGATAGGAAAATTTTTAAGAGACAACTCCTCAAAGAATGACTTGTGAATAAGAGGATCTTGAAAAATAGGTAAATGGTGGAGGTAATGATTTTCCCAAAGGCAGTTATAATCATTAAGAAGTGACTCGACAAAGAGAGGCTCGATAGTGTGAGACTCCTCGATAACTAGTATAGGATTGATAGGTGATTCATCATAATATGACTTATCACAAGTGATCAATTTAATAAAAACATCTTGGATTGTTTATTTGTCTTGGCCTTGGTTTCCAATGAGTTGGAAGATACCAATTTTAAACATAGCTTGGTGTTTAAAGGATTGGATCGGTTGAGGTTTGGATGGGATTGGTAATAAAGGAGGAATGGCCTACATTTGGATAATGCTAGGGCATTGAGGAGCATGATTACTCATAAGAGCCAAAGAATGAAGTCCTAAAATGGTAACAATAGGGTGGTGTGGAGCTTGATTGCTCACAAAGCCAAAGGACTAGGTCCTGAAATGATGAATGGGCATTGTGGAGCTTGATTGCTCGCACAAACCAAAGGATGAGGTCTTGGAATGGAAATGGTGTGATTTTTTAGTCTTGGAATAGAAATGGTATGATGTTGTATTTTTTTAATAGAAATGGTATGATGTGGGGGAGCTTGATTACTTGTATAAGCCAAAGCATCCAAGTCTTCCTCATAAACCATATCATTTCAATTGTGAGTTGACTCATAAACTGGTTCTTGACTATGTTTCATGTATTGATTATTATAAGGAAGGTATGGATCCATATCTAAAATAGCATTATCTATAATTGGGTCTTCAAAGTTCTCCTCACAAGCGTCTTTATTCCAATCAAGGTGTCTATTTGGATTTTATGGATTTTAACTATGTTCCCCATATGGAGTATTGTAGGGAGAATAATAAAAATCCTTAAAAATATCTCTATAGGGGTTCTTAGTGGGATTTTTTTCAACCATTATATCATAAGCTAGATTGTACATGACTCCACTATAGTTTTAGTGAGACATATCCAAGTAAATAACAAAATATTCTAAATAAAAAGGCTTAGAGTTATACAAACTCTAAAAAATTATCCAAACGACAAATGGTTCAAACTTGGTCCAAATTGGTTAAAGAGGTGGAGTTATATCTCCAATATGGTTTGAAAGTGGAGTTGTATCTCTAAAATAGTTTATGCTAAGACTTGGCATAAAATAACCTAACATCAAATGTCAAATGTCATACACATAAAAGGTCAAGCATCTAAATAAAAACTAGCATGTCAAAAGTCTAGGTCAAAGTGTTTCAAACAAGGTATAAACTAGAAAAGGGAAAAGTTGAGTTGCTAGGTCATTTTTCCAAACATGAAGTCAAAAAATAGGCATATGCTAGGACTTTTGGCCAAACAGTGTCAAAAACTAGACTTAAAACAAACACTGATGTGATTTGATATAATCTAATAAGTTTGTAAATAACTTTGACATAAACCTGGCACATAGAATCAAACATAAACATGATCAGTTGGCATAAGGCATATGACAAAAGGTTGTTTGAATAAAGGTTGTGTTATCCCAAATAAAGGCACAAATAATGATGAGGATAGACATTAAACAAATAAACCATTAATAGTTTACAAATTTAGGTAATCGATTAACTGAAGTTATGCAAACCAAAAGAGAAAGATATGTGTATCAACCTCATGAATTAAGAAATAAATAGAAATCAATCAATTTTTGAGTTTAAACTCGACAAGGCTAATTGAAAACTCAATGTTGAAGACCTGGACTTGATCAAAAGAGCTAGACAATATTGGACAACATGACAACATAAGACAAAGATCCAAATGGTATACATGACATGGTTTGAAACAAATGATTTTTGATACAAGGTAAACTAGTATTGAAATAAATTGAGCAACCTAACGGTATAAACATGATTGAATGATGTGATTTATGTTATTTTTCAAAGATTCAAAAAGGCTCAAAATGTTTTGACATGATTTGGGCAGCATAACACTGCCCTCCTGAACTCAAATCACACACACACACACAAATAAGTTATAAAAAAAATTCAAGGCATGAGTATGGTGTTAAATGGCCAGCATAACATCTCTTTAGACAAAATATTGACGTATACACAAATTGATTTTGACATGGATTATGAACAAATAAACAAGTTTTAGTCTCAAAATATACAAGCAAAAATGACCAAAATACACTAAGTATAATCATCCAAATCCTAAAAAGGGTATGGCAATGTGGGGTTAACTAAACTATCAAGATTTCAAATGTTTCTAGGGGAATAAATTACACAATGATTTTCAAGTCAAATGATGCAAAATATAATCATGGAAATTGGGAGATGACGGCATTGGCTAGTTGTAAAAATATCTAGTCCTTTTTACAACCACTACATCATGTAGTTCGCTCAGTGTAGTGTGATATCCAAAAGTAGATATGTCCCATGTCTAACTCCAATTAAGATCCAAATGAAGTCAATTCTTGGAGATGAAACCCTAGGTTAAAGTTTCCCTAAATAACTTATGGGAGGTGATGAAGTCCCCCTCGCAAGCCAAATTTGCATAAAAATAAAGAAAGCATGAAATAGAAAGACTTTAGGGTCATTTTCAAGGTCATCCAAATTTTGACAAGTTTTTGGGGAGTGATTTAGATGACTTTCTTTCTAAGCCTTGGACTAGGCTATTTGCAATAGGAATGGTGCTTTTGATTCCAAGGGTTCCCTAAAGTGGACAAATGGAAGAGCATACATGCAACATCCCTCTTTTTACCAAACAAAAATTTAATTTAAACAACTAAGTGATTACAAAAATCTTGAAAAGGTGAGTTCATTTTTAAGCCCAAAGGGAAAATGAGGTGGTGTTCATTTGAACCCTTGCTCTAAGTTAAAAACTTTGAAAACATTCACCATAAACATCTAAATTTTTCATTAAACACCAAAACAAAGTTCCTAATTGATTTTTAAGCATGCAAAAAGTGATCTAAACATGTTTTTAGCAAATATCAGGCTTGTTCCTAAAACAAAAATGTTAACATGTCCTTTAGACTTGAAGCTCTTTTAGGTTTGAAATAATGAACTTTAAAAAAAGAGCTCTCCAATTTGTGTTTTAATAAAAACATAATGACTGATGTTAGTTTTATAACTGATGATGGTTACATTGGCTAACTGATGTCGGTTATCTAATCGACATTAGTTATACCAATGTGATCGATGATAGCTATCCAATTGATGTCAATTTTACTAACCAATGTAAGTTACTGTGTAAACTTGTGGTAAACAAAAATGGCAAAAAAAAGTTATAAAATCAATTCACAAGAGTTTTAATGATTCAAATGAGGATTTTAAATCTGTAAAATGATCTTCTTCATGTGTGGGATACATATAGTTAATACCATCAGGTGTGCCATATGTGAACTAAGAATTTGACTCAAGAGAGGATAGTTAGTATGGTGTTAGTTTCAAAATGAAAATAAGATGAAAGAAACACACTAACTAGCATAACATCTCTAGGCTTAGACACTAGGGAGAGCTTAGTTAATAAACATGAATAAAACACGTAAATAAAATGTAAAAGAAATCCTATTTTACCTTCTTTAGATGATCTAAAATGCTTTTTATAGTGGCTTGCTCAGATTTGTGCTCATGAAGTCCTTGGGAATATAAGATTAGATACCTCCATCTCTCTTTGGCACCTTTGGCTTATGGCTTGGCTTATCTTGGAATCAATTTGATATGGTAACACTAGTTTCATGAAGCTTTGTAATCAATTCTGCATTATAACTTTGCATAATCCTATCTTTGTAATCATATTTGAGCATAATAAATTTGTACCAAAATAGCTCAAAAATTATGTTCATGGCCTCGCTATTTATATATTTTTGAAATTGATTAGAATCAACATGAACCATCCATCTCAAGGTTGGGATGTGTGGCTAAGGATTAATCTAATTATTCAATTAAAATTGATATAATAGGTTCATCAATATTTAAGATAAAGGAGAAATTACAAGGCATGGAGGGATTTGATGAGGCATGGGAGGCATGAATCCTGATATTTGTGGCATTTATGGCCTAGGGATGTCTTCCCAAGAAATTAGATTACCTGATGATGCAAATATTTAATATTCATTTCCAAAACAAATTATTCAACAAGTTTCCATTGAATTATTAATTAGGCATTTATTTGGGTTAATAATCTCTTAAGAATGATTAATCACTTTGTGCACAAATTAATCAAATTGATTAGAATGCCTTATTATTGGTTTAAAATTTGACTAGATTGGAATTAGAAGTCAATGTGATATGCATTGGAATTATATTTCCATTTAGGATGTTACCAACAAAAATAATAAAATCACATGTTTTCTACTAGAGATTTTGATAGGAAAGAGCAATCCAAAGCACCTAAATGTAAAATTGGTATTTTGACTTGAAATGATTTGATCAAAGTTAGTTGGCTCATAAATTACACTACCCTATTTAATGATACTCTAGCCAAAATCAGCACTTGAATATATCAATTTCACATTTTTTAAAGTGTTCTAGTATTTTTAGGCCAAATTGTGTGCTTTAGGTGAAAATTAGTCAAAACCCTGATTGGAGGTTATCAATGGCCAGATTTAGGTGTCTACAAATAGTAATTATCTGAGAATGACTTAAACTATTATATTAATACATAGATTATTTCTCTTTAAATGATTATATGATTAAGGAATACTTAATTAGATACCTTAGCTGAATTATGTCTTGAAATTTAATTTTTTATTATGTCGCATTAGCTATGCCAATATAATGTCATTACATGGATTCATTTTCAGGCTACCTAAAGCTTATTTGATGAATGATGATATTGATCATAACTATATCATTGTTCATTATTCTAATAAATGCATTCATGGTTATTAAATGAGTGTTGTGCTAACTATTAAAGTAATGGTCTGGTGAATTTAAAGGTCATGAGGCATTTATGACCTTGGTCAATATCATTTTGAAACTTTGAGTTTAAATATATCCTTGACAGGTTCTCCTTTATATAATAATGTTTTTGTTATATAATTTGCTATAAATTTGGATGTGATTGAATTATTTTTTGGTTACTATTATAATTACTTATCTGAAATCATGTTTGATAATGATGTTAATAACTTATAATTGTAATATAAACCTATTTTAACTTGAATGATATCCTAGGATGTTAGAGTTATCATTTTTGGTTAAAATAATCATGGAACTTAACCATCATTGAGTGAGACTGAAAGCCACTAAAGAGAGTGAGGTATTTACCTAGGGTTAACAACCTAGAAATGATTATATGAGGAATTAAAAGTGCCACATATGATACTCATGTCCTATCTATGTATGCATACATTGATATACCCTGAACCCCATAAAACATATATTAAGTTAATACACTTCCCCTTAACACCTTTTGTATGTATTTACCTCTAGCTAATTACCATAGTTCACCTCCTTTGGTGCTAGTTGCATGTATGTTAGTGCATTAAACATTTATCACTTGCATCAACAAGTGAGGTTATTAGGTCCAACATGCATCTAAAATGTAATCTAATACACAATTCCAATATTTTTAGGGGTTGTTTCATCTAGTATCAGAGTAATTTTTTACTTTAGAAAATTTTGAGAATGAGTTTTATTTTTTAAATTTTTGTAATCTATTGAGTTATCACTTTGTAATTCTCAAGATGGTTAAAACATGATAAAGTCGAGGTAACATCCATGGTAACCCTTTTAATGTCAACCCAGCTAGGGCAAAGGTAGATGATGAAGAAGGGGTCATCATAGTCATATCCCTATTTATAACCAAGAAGAGTTGCCCATAAATAATGTTGATAGTAATACAAAGGTATTAAATGTTGATTTAGTTGGTGGGAACCCAACTGAAAATCATGAGTAAATCCTTAGTGTAATCTTGATATCCTTTAACACTTTACAAGTTAATATTGATAACCAAGAATAAAGGTTGAATAATTTTGAAGGGATATCCCAAGAGGAAGTACCTAGATTGAAAATAGGGCAAGTAGAAGTACCTGTGATTAAATAAATACCTTTGACTATAGTTGACCCAATCATCAAAGAGATGAAGAAGCTTCCATTACCTACCTTTTTAGTTGAGGAATTAGGTGATGCATCCAATGCATGCCTAATACACTTTAAAAAAAATTAGCTTCCATAACATGCCATAAAATATGAAAGACAAGGTAGTAGCCTATCAATTGGTTGGTCTTACAACTCTTTGGTGGAATCACCTTTGTGCTATTAAAGGATATCATCCCTTGAACCTTTCTTAGTCTATTTTTTAGACTTATTTTCATAAAATATACCTAGACACTAACTATAAAGAGAATAAAATCACCAATTTTTAGCTTATAAAAAAAGAAACCATGTTTGTTATGGAGTATGAGAATAATTTTATGGATTTGTCGCATCATGTAAACTATATGCATGATGAAAAAACCAAGATTACTAAGTTCAGACTTGGGATCAATGAAATATTTATGCATGACATCAATATGATGAATCCAAAGACTTTGTCTACAACAATTTAATTACCCTATAGGACTGAAAAAAATAAAAGTCTCACCAAAAGGCAAGACAAGAGCTTAAGACAAACATGCAGCAATCTAAAATGGAAAGCCTTTCTCCCAAGAACAATAAATTTCAAAAATTATATCAAAAATATAGATTTTATAGTGGAAATAAGAATTTCCAAAAGTTTTCTAATCAGAAAAAAAAATTCAAGTCTCATGGATCATTAAATATGGTTCTTTTATGAAGGAACAACATCAAACCAAACAATGTGGACCTACCACAAATTCTAATACTATTCTGGTAGCATCCTCTAGACCTATTATTTTTTGGGAATGTGGTGACAATCACTATAAAAATACTATCCTAAATTTAAATTAGGCCAAGCAACCAATCATAGGTTATATGTTGTTGTTGATAATCATAATGCTAACTTGTAGTCCACTCCAATTGAAACTAAAGGTACAATAAATGGTTTTTCCATGAATATTTTGATTGATTCAAGTACAATTGATTATTTTATCTCTCCTTTTTCTGCTATTCAATGTAAAATCAAACTTACCTTGATAATAGAAGGTTAGGAGGTTGATTTTGGTACCGACAAGAAAGTGCTTATTCTTGAGTGCTTGGAACTAGCAAAACTCGATCTTGGTGTCTTCAAGACCATGGTGAATTTATTTATTACATCTTTAGGGTTTTATGATGTTATCCTTTGGATAGATTAGTTGCATGGACAGTAAGCCACACTTGATTATTTGGAAAAAAGAGTGAAAAACATTAATGACCTTGGATAACTTGTAGAATTGCAAGGCATACAAAGGCTAGAAAGATGTAAGAAAATCTTAGCCTTATAGTTGAAAAAGGTTGTTATGAAGGACTATAAGCTTTACGTATTCCAAATATAGGAATTACCCAATAAAATGGAGTTAATACATGTAAATTTTCCTATTTTGAGGGAATTCATGGATGTTTTCCCTAAAAAATTACCTAGTTTACCACCTAAGTGAGAATTTGATTTTTCATCAATATAATGCCTAGATCTACCCCTACTTTTAAAGATCCCTACCGCTTGAATGTGGATAAATTGAAAGAATTAAATATTCAACTACAAGAACTTTTGGATAGTGGAAGCATCTGACCAAGTGCATCCCCTTCCAGTGCTCCGATGGTCTTTGTTAAAAAGAAGGATGGTACATTGAGGTCTTGCAGTAATTACTACTTGTTAAATAAGGTAGCAATCCAAAACTACTATCTTTTACCTAAGAATGATGACTTATTTGACCAAATTAAGGGTGATACAATCCTATCAAAGATTGATTTGAGATTAGGCTACCATCAACTAAGAATCAAAGATGAGGACATTCATAAAACAATTTTTAGAACTCGATATGGACATTACGATTTCATAGTTTTGCCTTTTGGCCTAACTAATTCACTTAAAACCTTCATGAATCTTATGAATGTCATATTTGGAGACTTTTTAGATATTTTTCTAATGGTTTTTATTGATGACATTCTCATTTATTCCAAAAATGAGGTTGAGCATGATCAACGCCCTTGTTTAGTCTTGTAAAGACTAAGACAACATAAGTTATACGAGAAACTCTCTAAATGTGCATTTTATGAATAAAAAATTCATTATTTAGGTCACACTATTTCTAAATTTGGTATTTGTATTGATTCCATGAAAATTAAATCCATACAAGATTCGCATGTTCCTACAAATGTGCATGAAGTGCATATCTCCATGGGTTTGGCTAGTTATTATTGATATTTGATTGATAACATTTATAGTGTAGCCCATCCCATTACCTCTTTGTCATGTGAAGGAAAGAAATTTGTGTGGACACCTCAGTGTGGGAAGGCTTTTAATAAATTGGAAGTGTTGCTTACAATAGTAGTTATTCTTATCTTTTCAGACCCAAATGGTAATTTTGAAGTTTGGACAAATTATTTTAAGGAAGGATATGGAGGAATCGTGACCCAAGATGGGAAATTTATGGCTTATGAGTCATAAAAATTAAAGGATCATAAAAATAACTATCCCATGCATGACATAGAGCTTGCTACCATTGTCCATGCATTTAAATAATGGAAACATTTTATACTAGGAAAGCCTTTGAAGGTGAAGTCTGATCACCATATATTTGAGTATTTATTTACTCAAGATTATTTAAATGTGTGCCAGTATAGGTGGTTGGAATTTTTGAGTAATTTTGACATGGAAATATCATATATCAAAAGTAAGTATAATCCACTTAGTATATGTGCATACCTTATTGCCTTGTCAATTTTATTAAGAAATTTTAGAAGTGATATTTTAGAACAACTTGCTCATGAATTCTACCATGATGTAAGAGAATATTTGGATAACAAACCTATAACAAAGAGATTTTCTAAATTTTCTATTGAAATAGATGGCCTTGTAAGGCATAAAAATAGAATTTATGTACCCAATTTACATGACTTGAGAAATTATGTGCTAAGAGAAGTGTAAACAACACCTTATGATGCTCATACAAGTGTCATAGAGATGATACATGAGATAAGAAGGCTCTATTTTTGGCCTAGAATGAAGCATGATGTCAATGATTTTATGGTAAAATACCTATAATTCTAATGGGTTTAGGATAAGCATTGACATCTAGGAGGTCTATTTTACCCTCATGATATTCTAAGACAAAAGAGGGTTGTAGTCTCAATTGATTTAATTACAGGGATACCTAAATCACTCAACAAACATGATACTATTCTTGTGGTAATTGATAAGGCCACTAAAATTGACCACTTCATTACTTGAAATTTGATGGATGATGTTTCTATGTTTGTGAAACATTTTATGAAAGAAGTGGTTAGACTTAATTGCATACTTGAAGTGCTTATTTTAGACCATGACAAGTTATTTACTTCAAGATTATGGCATACCTTGACTACAGTGTTTGGAACAAGGTTGAATTTTAGTTCTTTATATAATCCAAAAATGGATTGAAAAATTGAAAGGCTCAACTTGGTGGTTGACAATATGCAACACATGTACATCATGGATCAACAAACTAAATGGGAAGATTACCTCTATTTAGTTGAATTTTCAAATAATAAGTACTATTCTCTCATAAAGATGGCTCCATTTGAAGATATATATGGGTGTAAGTGCATAACTCGTTTTGGTTGGGATAACTTGGAAAATAGATCTATTGTTAAACCTAATTTGCTACTGGACTATGATAGGAAGATGGAATTAATAAGGTAAAATTTGAAAGTAGCTTCAGATAACTAAAAGAGCTATGTTGATCAAAAGAGAACTCTACATGAAATCAACGTGGGTGACAAATTTTTTCTACATGTTAGACTATAAAAAAGTTCTATAATGTTTGGAAAGGCTTATAAGTTAGCTCCATTTTTTATCAGGCCCTTTGACATTATGTAAAAAATTTATCATGTTGCTTACCAATTGGCTCTTCTTCCATCTCTATCAAGGATTCATGATGTATTTCATGTTGCTTTGATAAGAAAATATGTACCTGTTCCATCTCATGTTTTGGATTGGACTCATTTACAGATCATAGAAGAGGAAAAGATCTGATTAGAACCAATGATAATCCTATATTATTATAGTTTTAAGCTATGAAATAGAGATATACATCAAGTTCTTATGCAATGGGACATGTTGAGTGAAAGTACTACTTAGGAATATGCACATCTTTTTTGAAGATTATGCATGGATATTTGACTAGTCATCAGGATGGCTCCCATTTGAGGGGGAGGATCTTACGACCCCACCTTATTATGATTTATTTTACTATTTAAAACATTATTATTGATTATGTATAACTAACTATTGTTTACTTCATCTATATTGGATTATTTGTTATATTTGATTCAGTGGTATTTGGATTGCATGTTTAATTCTGCACTTGATAAATTATTATTGCAGTTAATATTATTATAGTTTAATAACTATTTATTGATTTTTCAATATAATAATATTAATATAATTTTGTTTTTATATTTACTATATTATGAGCTAGGTAGATGTTGGTAGTAGTACATCAGGTACAGAAGAAAATTCTTAGCAGTCAGATAAGTCTGAGAGGTATACTTATTTTTGGTTATATTTTTCACCATCTGGACATATTGATTGGTCATTGATTATGTCTCTATAATGACATTGGTACTTAATGTATTTAATTATATGTTGTTTGTACTTTTATCATGGTTTGTTAGAGTTTTATTATATTATATTATTTTGTTTACAGTTTTAGCCTTTCATTTTCACCTCTAAAACTAACTCATACCCGCTCCTTCCATGATAACTCCATTTTACCCTACATATCTGCATGGGGTTTACTCACATAATTGAATGGATTACCTTAGGACCTACTTATACCTACCCATGACACCCCTTAGACTATTTTATAGACTATATAAAACCTTATATTAATAAGGTAGTGGCATGGTTTATTACATTACCTATACTATGCAAAGGCATGGGTATTATATTAAACATGGTTTAATTGTTTGTTTGCATTAACATATAGTCAATCACATATTTCAATTAATGTTAATAGATTTATTAACATTTAATGTTGTTTAGTTGGCTAGCAGTATGGACTTTGAGAGTTAGGATGTAAATCAATCTTATTATTGTTAATTAGGCTTGATTAAGCATTAATTTATGTTTTCATTGGTTAAAATTTTAGTTGTTGGATCAATCCTTCAGGATAGGTCAATTAATGACCATTACATTCTATGTAATATTTGGTGGGGGATTATATTAGGGAATGTTGGAGGATTTCTCTATCCTCACATTCAATATAGGTATTGAATGGGTATGGGGAACTGGATGGAAGGTTTGGAGAGTTAGGTAGTATATGGGTAAAATTGACATGGTTAGGAATATGGAAAAGAAATGGAGAAAATAGTGGAGCTTGACTGGTATTTGGATTTTAGACTCACAGCTTGGAAAATTGAAGGTTTTGGATTATATCTATTATATTTTTGAGATTTATCTCTGTATTTTTATGCTAAGCTATATTTTTGCCTAGTTATTTTATTCTATTGATGAAATACTAGAAAAATATAAAGGTTGCATTCATAGTCGGAAGTCTCAGGACTTCCAGATGCATATGTAGACCTTAATCAGATTCTATGTTAATAGATATTTGGCATTTTTCATATAAAATTTTAAAATGTGTGTGTGTGTGTGTGTGTGTGTGTGTGTGTGTGTGTGTGTGTGTGTGTGTGTGTGTGTGTGTGTGTGTTATATTGGTTTGTATCGATAGAATCTTAGCTTTAGAGTAATTTTTGTTTACCGTATGTATTGAAACATTTCATGGGTTTTATTTTTGTTACCCTGTGAGGATTCCTTATTCTATGTTAAAAATGGATGGTTAGTAGTTTTATTGCTTTACTATGTGCATGATATAAATGTCCTTATGGGTATTCCATCAAATTATTCATAAAGGTTTCATGGATGCATTTTACTTGTTGACCATTTATGTATTGATATAGGATGTTGTGTTTTGGTGTGAAACTACTATGTGGACTCAACTTGATTAAATCAGACTAAGTATGTTATGATATGAAAGAATGAAGTTAAAATCTTGCTGAGGGTTATTGGTTTTATATGTGTCCTGATCTTCCTTCTTTGGCTACATGAAAAGATGTTGATAGTCAGTTGGGTTTTCATAATAGTGACTATGTTTTCAATATGAGCTGTGACGTGAGTTTTGAGTTGGGATTTTCAATGATAATGATTGTTGGAGTTTTTGTCTATGTTTTATATGTTGATTATTATTTAAAAGTTTTGGGTTCTTTATGTAAAGTGTATGTGTTTGTTTCTTGTTTTTATTCAAGCTAAGCCACTTAATGTTATAAATTATCTTTAAGATATTAAGATGAGTCTCGACCATTTATATATTTTGACTGTATATTTGATTCATGCTTCTTTGCTTTTGATATAACTATGTTTGATTATTTTTGGTTTGTTATGAGAATATAGAGTGTTGTTTTAAACTGGGTTTCTATACTGACTTCATTCTGAAATGAATTTTCTTTCAGGTTGTTGAGGTGACATATTAAATTACTATGAAGCCATGAAACATGATTTGTTATGCGGTAGGTTTTTACTCTTACTATGAATATTTTTGAGAATGCTGATGTTATTCTTGATATAGTCAATTTTGTTATATTATTAAGGCCACATTTTATATTATTATGATTTTATTCTTTAAGGCAATGTTGATTGAGTTTTATGTGGTGTCTTGATTGGGTTTTATATAGTTATAAACCATGGCCCTTAAGTTAAGTTTCGACTGGGTATTTGTTGTTATGTTTTGAATTGATTTTAGATATTCAACCATATGTTATTGAATATGATTGGCTAGTTATTTTAATTGAGCATGTTGTTGAATTTTGATAGCATGATTAAGTTGACTATTTCTATGTGTTTGGCTCAAACAAACTCCTACACATGACTTAATGGCTCACCTCTATTAAGTTTGACATGGATATACATGGTTGTATTCTCCTAGATCTATGAGGGCATCAAAGGAAGTTTGAATGAGTTATATTTCCATTCATTAATTAATTGGATTTGTCATGAACCTATAAATTTTGGTTGAATATTTTGTCTATCAGCGTATTGGTAAACAAATTAGGTCTTATCAGCCAAAGTAGGAAGATTAGTCATCCAAATGTGTAAGTTTATTACATCAAAAAGAGACTACTCTTTCCTCTCATCAAGGGGAGGTTCCCTATGGATATGCTATGCATATGTATAAATAGAAAATAATACTCAAGAGTAGGACAAGTCATCCATATCTCTTTCTTCAGAGATGATGTATACAAAACAAAGGAAAAACTCAAGGGAATGATAGATAGCACTCCTCTTCTTTCAGAAGAACTATTCAGCTAGCCAAAAAGAATACTCTTGGAAATAAAAGTAGAATGTAACTGAGAGTATGGTAACCAGAAAATTGAGATAGAGCACAAAGTCTCTACCTGGAATGCTCAAGAGTAATATATGAAGGACAATGAGAGCACAAAGTCTCTTCAAAGTCCTTTACATAGTAATGAAAATAAAACACACTGAAGGCAACTATGGGGGCACAAAGTCTCTCCACAGTTGATTCTTCAGGACACCTTCCTAACTAAATTTACTAATCTTGCTTGTTAAATCAATGGAACAGAAAATAAATCAAGGAAATAGACATAAGAATAGTTTCCTCAACAACAAAGAAATCACAGCACAAAGTCTGAAAAAGTTCCTTGCTTTCTTATTCTAGTAATAAAATATGATCAACAGACTGAGCACAAAGTCTCAATGATGCCTCTCAATTTGGGTAGAGTTTCATTCAAATTGTCAAAAAACAGATGCCTTTACAATGAAAGAAAGTCCCTTATATAGCCACTTGAAGAAGGAATCGGGAATAATAATATATCATGATGCATTGGGAAATGTTAGGAAGATAGGCTGGAACTTTGGGGCATTTTACCCATTTGATCTTTTCAATATAGATAAACAAGCCACACAATTGAAAGATTGCAACTTTCAATGTCCATCTGGTAGTCTAATCTTGTCTTCATCATTCCTCCTTTTCTGGTTAATTGAATCGGGTCCTATATTCATCCATTGTTCTATCTTTCCTCGCTTTTAGCTAGTTTTGGTCTTGAATTCTGGGAATACATTCAGGTCTGTAAATTCAAAGGATCAATAGCTATTTCACTATCTTTAAAATTGACGTTTACATGCCCGTCAATGTGCTCTCAATGGCTAGTTCACTATCTTGAAGTTGATGTCTTCGGGTGTGCCACGCCTTGGTACTCCTTCAGCTTTCAACTTTCTACTTGGTACTTTTCTAGATTGGAATTATCCTTTTAGGCCTTGAGAGATGATCCTTGTTGAGTTAGAATGATCCTTTACGTTGGCCGCTGAGAGTCCCCTGCAAGGGCACCTGCCCTTCGGGGTCCTTCGACAGCCCTTTGCCTTGGCAGTTCCTATGGACAAATATTTCCTTGGGCTTTCTATTTGAGGCTTCCTTCAGGTAAATGTTCCCCACAGACATTTCCCCAGGGAAAATTCCCGTGGACAAATCCCCAAGAAAAATTCTCGCGGACAAAAGTCCACAAAAAATTCCCGCGAACAAAGTCTATGAAAATGTTGATTGTTCTTTGAAAATTCCTTCAGGGTCTTCGGCCACTTAGAATTATTTCAGACTTTTTATCTGAAGGAATTCATTCAGACAAAAATCCAAAAGAATTAAGTCTTAATCAATTTTTAAATGCCTTAAACAAATCTGAAAGAATTACATTTCAACTTCCTTGAAAAATGACCCTTCTGAAGGGTGCTTTTATTGCTTAAGTGTCCTCTGCAAGGGCACTTGTCCTTTGAAAAGTTTCCTTTTGCATTGAACCAGCCCTTTGAATTTTGACGTTGAACCAATCGGTTGAACCAAAAATGGTTCAAGCTAATGGTTCAATGAATGAAACAAGTTGATAAACTAAGTATTGAACCAAGACATTATGAACTTGTCTTTGAACCAATAGTTGAACCATTTCATTGAACCAAATGATTGAACTGATCCGTTGAACCAGTTCAATGGTTTAATGAAGCACATCGAGTCCCTTTGAACCAAAAGTTGATGAACCGTCTAATGAATCAAGTGGTTGAACCAATCTTTGAACCAAGACATTGAACCAAGTTTTGGTTAAATGGTTCAAACAAAGCTTTGAAAAGTGTCTTCAAACCTGTTGTTGAACCTGTAGATATTGAACCAAAAGATGAACTAAAAGAATGAACCAACCATGTGAAATAAAGAGTTGAACCACTTGGTTGAATTGAGCCATTGAATTATTCCTTTGGTTGAACCTGTCATTGAACCTTGAACCCATTGAACCTTTGAACCAAAATGGTTCAATGGTTCAATGGTTCAAACCACCTTAATTTGGCCAAAATGTTTTGAAGTTGATGAACCAATTGAAGCAATTGAACTTTGAACCTTGATGAAGCACTTAACTCTTGCCAAAGACGTTGAACTTGTTGAACCTTGAACCCATTGAACCTTTAAACCAAAGTGGTTCAATGGTTCAACAATTCAATGGTTCAAGTATCTTTTTGCACTTAGATGCCTGCTGATGAATATTTTAAATTGAACCAAAGCTCTGAACTAATCTCAGAGAATGACTAAGTGTTGAAAATTAATTCTTTTGACTGAAACCACTTGTACAAGCCTTTGAACCTGTATAATTAAACTTGTCTTTAGAGTCTGTAGACTTTATGAGAAGCTTGGAAAATGAGGAATTTGAATGTCTAGGACAAATTTTGGAAATAGAAGAGAAAATTTTGGTCTGTAAGACCAAAATAGTTCAAATGTTGTCCCAAAAATGACTGCTATTTTTTGGAGGACAACAGCTGGCTCCAGTTGGGGAACTTTCATCAATTTGCAAAATGAATTGAAAGGAGTAGGATCTAGAATTTCTGGTGTCTTGATGTGTACCATTGGGCTTCAGAGTCATCCTACCTAGGAATGAAAGGCATCGAAAATAAAATAAACAAAATAAAATAGAATTAAAACTGTACAAATATACATATATATAGAGGCAATGATCTGATACTTCAAGATTTGAAGTATTTCAAATGCTGCTTCTTGAGAGATAGTGAAAATAGTGCGCCATCTTGATAAACTAGCAAGAAGACATTTTGTCCCTAGAAATAGTGATGGGTGAATGGAGCTCTCCACCAAGAAATCAATTTTTTGTGTCATCCTCTTAGCCTTTTCTTCTTGTTCCAAGGTAGGATGTGGTCTTCAAACCAAAAATTATCACTCCTTGCTTTCTTGGTGATGTATTCCTTTACTTGATTTTGATTTATAGTAGCATGATCCACCATCATAACTTGTTGTTCTGTTGGTTCAGTCTAGCATATGATTGGATTGTCCCCCTCATATATCTCAGATTCTTCTTTATTTGGAAGGGAGGGTTCTCCTACACTTATGCTGCACTCCATCAATTCTTCTACTATTTCATCCCTACCTAAAAACTTATATAAAATTTTGGCTGCATGGACCACCATTTGGGTCTTGACACATTTGACATGATCAATTATGTCAAATGGCTAGATTGGACTAGGAACAAGAAATGGGAGTTCTTCTTTTTAGTTTATGGGAGGGGTGAGAGGACTGATCTGCGAAGTTGAATTAGAAGGTGCAAAGATGTTTGGGATACTTACTTTCTCAACAATCACTGGGTCCTTTGGCTAGATAGGCAGAGTGGTCCCACTCTTAGCAATCAAAATTGCAGGCTGAGGTCGCTCCTCTATTTCTCCTTTATCAGCTTATTGAGCTAACTAATTCTAGGACTGGGTGATCATAGCATATGATCCTTTGAATGTTCCCCCTTTACTTCTAGGTTCATCCTGGTAATCCAAGAAATTGATGTGGGAGTTGCCAGCTAACTCTTCTTGATCCTCCATGAAGAGACCAACATCATTTTCTTGATTAAACTCAGGTTAGAAAGAGAAATCATTCTCTGTTTCCAAATACCCAACTGCTGAGTTGGCTGGAGGTGCTTCAATGGCAAGGTTCCTTTGTGGGGGAGGAAGACAATTGGGTTGCCCTTGGTTCTTGGCAATATTTCCCTGGTAGGACTGATTTGGGAATGTCCTTCTGTATGTAGGAGCAGAAGACATTCCTTGAGCCATTTGCTTTTTGAGAGCAAGCAACTCATTTGCTAATTTTTGCACCATTGGATCTATGGTGTTTGTAGATGTAAATTCAGAAGATGATGAAGCTCTATTTCTATTTGGATCTCTTCTTATCTTCCCTGCTAGGATGAGATCATCTTCTACTTCAGTGGCCAAAAGTTGAGTTGCAGTGAGATCTATTTGCCCAGCATGTCTCAAGAGGTAAATGACTTCAGGTAGCTGAGAATTAATGAAAAAGCATTTGAGATTCTCAGTTGTAGGTCTAGCAATTACAGGGATTCTATTTCTTAGCTTGTCAAATTTTGCAATAAAATCCCTCATGGGCTCATGAGATTCCTTCTTCATCTGCGTAAGTTGGGCTAGCAAAGCATGAGCATCTTCTATAGGTTTGAACCTTGCTTCAAACTTGGCTTTGATAGTGTCCCAACAAGTCACTAATCCAGTCTATAGATGGTAAAACTAGTCTACAATAGCACCTTGTAATGTCTCCATGAAAAGCCTGACTGCCACGTCTTCAAATTTTACCCCTATCACACCACAGGCTATGGTGAAGGCTGAAATGTGTTCATCAGGGTGGACTCTTCCATCACCAAAGAATTTGGGGAAATTCTTCCTTGAAATAAGTGGTAGCTCATGTAGGGGTGGAGTTAGATTAAGTGGGCCAATTGAGTTACCCCAAGGGCCTCAAACTGCCATGATCAGATTATGAATAATAGGGATAACGCATCTGAGTGAAATTTCCAAATTATAGGATAAAAATGGAAAATAAACTGGCCTTACTTCAGCTTAAAGGTTGAGGCTTCAAACTGCACTTTCTTTCCCAGCAGCTCTGGTTTTGCAAACCTAGATGGGAGTTGCCAGACTATATAATGGATAAGGTGATAATGATAATGGCTTATAATCCCTAGTGGAGTCGCCAAAAAATGTTGGTTGAATATTTTGTCTATCAACGTACTGGTAAATGAAATAGGTCTTATCAGTGAAAGTAGGAAGATTAGTCATCCAAATGTGTAAGTTTATTACATCAAAAATATACTTCTCTCTCCTCTCATCAAGGGGATGTTCCCTGTGGACATGCTATGTATATGTATAAACAAAAAATAATACTCAAGGGTAGGAAAAGTCATCCATCTCTCTTTCTTCAGAGATGATGTATACAAAATAAAGGAAAAACTCAAGGGAATGACAGACACCACTCCTCTTCTTTCATAAGAACTATTCATCCAACGACAAGAATACTCCTAGAAATAAAAGCAAAATGTAACTGAGAGTATGATAATCATCAAATCGAGATAGAGCACAAAGTCTCTACCTAAAATTCTCAAGAGTAATATATGAAGGACAATGAGAGCACAAAGTCTCTTCAAAGTCCTTTACATAGCAATGAAAATAAAACACACTGAAGGCAGCTATGGGGGCAAAATGTCTCTCCACAGTTGATTGTTCAGGACACCTTCCTGACTAACTTTACTAATCCTACTTCTTAAATCAATGGAACAAAATATAAATCAAGGAAATAGACATAAGAATAGTTTCCTCAAAAACAAATATATCA
The DNA here is from genome assembly GCA_037957365.1 of Torreya grandis. Taxonomy (NCBI): domain Eukaryota; kingdom Viridiplantae; phylum Streptophyta; class Pinopsida; order Cupressales; family Taxaceae; genus Torreya; species Torreya grandis. The sequence goes on along the minus strand of JARHVA010000214.1, from coordinate 6,554,148 downwards.
CAGCACAAAGTCTGAAAAAGTTCCTTGCTTTCTTATTCTAGTAATAAAATATGATCAACAGACTGAGCACAAAGTCTCAATGATGACTCTCAATTTGGGTAGAGTTTCATTCATATTGTCAAAAAAGAGATGCCTTTACAATGAGAGAAAGTCCCTTATATAGCCACTTGAAGAAGGAATCAGGAACAATAATATATCATCATGCATTGGGAAATGTTAGGAAGATAGGCTAGAACTTTGGGGCATTTTAACCATTTAATCTTTTCAATATAGATAAACAAGCCACGCAATTGAAAGATTGCAACTTTCAATGTCCATCTGGCGGTCTGATCTTGTCTTCATCATTCCTCCTTTTTTGGTTAATTGAATCGGGTCCTGGATTCATCCATTGTTCTATCTTTCCTTGCTTTTAGCTGGTTTTGGTCTTGAATTTTGGGAATGCATTCGGGTCATTAAATTCAAAGGATCAATAGCTATTTCACTATATTTAAAATTGACATTTACATGCCCATCAATGTGCTCTCAACGACTAGTTCACTGTCTGGAATTTGATGTCTTCGAGTGTGTCACCCCTTGGTACTCTTTCAGCTTTCAGCTTTCTACTTGGTACTTTTTTGGATTGGACTTATCCTTTTGAGCCTTGAGAAATGATCCTTGTCGAGTCAGAATGATCCTCTACTTTGGCCATCGAGAGTCCCCCGCAAGGGCACCTGCCCTTTGGGGTCCTTCGATAGCCCTTTGCCTTGGCAGTTCCCATAGACAAATATTTTGCCATGTTTCTATTTGAGGCTTCCTTCAAGAAAATGTTCCCTGTAAACATTTCCCCTGGGAAAATTCCCATAGACAAAAGTCCGCAGAAATGTTGACTGTTCTTTGAAAATTCCATCAGGGTCCTCAGCCACTTAGAATTCTTTCAGACTTTTTGCCAAAGGAATTCCTTCAAACAAAAATTTGAAAGAATTAAGTCTTAATCAATTTTTAAATGCCTTAAACAAATCTGAAAGAATTACCTTTTGGCTTCCTTAAAAAATGACCTTTTCGAAGGGTGCTTTTATTGATTAAGTGTCCTTCGCAAGGGGACTTGTCCTTTGAAAATTTTCCTTCTGCATTGAACCAGCCCTTTGAATTTTGACGTTGAACCAATCGGTTAAACCAAAAATGGTTCAAGCCGATGGTTCAATGAATGAAACAAGCCGATGAACTAAGTATTGAACCAAGACATTATGAACTTATCTTTGAACCAACAATTGAACCATTTCATTAAACCAAATGATTGAACCAATCCGTTGAACTAGTTCAATGGTTCAACAAAGCATGTCAAGTCCCTTTGAACCAAAATTTGATGAACCATCCAATGAGTCAAGTGGTTGAACCAATCATTGAACCAAGTTTTGGTTCAACGATTCAAACAAAGCTTTGAAAAGTGTCTTCGAACCTGTTGTTAAACCTGTAGATGTTGAACCAAAGGATGAACTGAAAGAATGAACCAACTGTGTGAAATAAAGAGTTGAACCACTTGGTTGAATTAAGCCATTGAACTATTCATTTGGTTGAACCTACCATTAAACCTTGAACCCGTTGAACCTTTGAACCAAAATGGTTCAATGGTTCAACAGTTCAATGGTCCAAACCACCTTAATTTGTCCAAAGTATTTTGAAGTTGACGAACCAATTGAAGCGACTGAACTTTGAACCTTGATGAAGCACTTAACTCTTGGCAAAGATGTTGAACTTGTTGAACCTTGAACTCGTTGAACCTTTGAACCAAAGTGGTTCAATGGTTCAACATTTCAATGGTTCAAGTCTCTTTTTGCACTCAGATGCTTGCCAATGAAGATTTTCAACTGAACCAAAGCTCTGAACCAATCTCAGAGAATGACTAAGTGTTGAAAATCTATTCTTTTGACAGAAACTGCTTGCAAAAGCCTTTGATCCTGTATAAATGAACCTATCTATAGAGTTCGTAGACTTTCTGAGAAGCTTAGAAAATGAGGAATTTGAATGTCTTAGACAAATTTTGGAAATGGAAGAGATAATTTTGGTCTGTAAGACCAAAATAGTTCAAATTTTGTCCCAAAAATGACTGCTATTTTTTGGAGGTCAATAATTCTTGATATAGTCAATTGTGTTATATTATTAAGGCCACATTTTATATGATTATGATTTGATTCTTTAAGGCAATGTTGATTGGGTTTTATGTGGTGTCTTGATTGGGTTTTATATAGTTATAAACCATGGCCCTTAAGTTAAGTTTCGACTGGGTATTTGTTGTTATACTTTGAATTAATTTTAGATATTCAACCATAGGTTATTGAATATGATTGGCTAGTTATTTTAATTGAGCATGTTGTTGAATTTTGATAGCATGATTAAGTTGACTATTTCTATGTGTTTGGCTCAAACAAACTCCTACACATGACTTAATGGCTCACCTCTATTAAGTTTGACATGGATATACATGGTTGTATTCTCTAGAATCTATGAGGGCATCAAAGGAATTCTGAATGAGTTCTATTTCTATTCATTAATTACTTGGATTTGTCGTGAACCTATAAATTTTGGTTGTATGCAAAAATGTTTACATTATTTTTGGTTGGAAATTTATGTATGCTTGAATGTAATAAATACCTTATCTCAATTATTACATTTATTCATGATTTGGTTGTGTTATTTATATGGTTTCATGGTCCTTGAGTCACCAATCCTATACTAGACTTGAATGATTAAAATATTGGGTATGTTGTATATCTAGGTATAAATTTGTAGTCAAGATGGTTATAGTTGATCATAAACTTGGATGGAGATCTAAGATGGTTATCTCAAAATATATATAATGGATTAATTATTAATCCATTCTATATCATTATACATCATGTGATAGTTATCCCTTATTCCTATTTATATCAAAGATGGATTAATTATTCCCATCTCACCTTAGAATGGAATTATTATCTTTATTTGTATTATATTGTTGTCAAGATGTCCTCTAATTTTCAAATCTGATTGATAATAATTCCCTTCTCATCCTTAGTTTATTTAACCACCATCCTATTGATCATTAGGGTGGTAAGGGCCACCGATGCTTAAGCTTATAGGGCTGGTTGGAAGGGCATGTCCAATCCATTCACTTGCTACTTTATGCTTCGATGATTTCACATGCATAGGAAGTAACTTGGTATCAAATTAATTATGCTAATTATGCTTATTTACTTTTTTAGTTACATCAATATTATTTTAGTTAGTTATTATGCAACCTTGATTTATTATTAGTTAGTGATGTTATTGCTAACATGTGTTGATGCAGAAAATAAATGGAAGGTGAAATAATGATTGAAGGGTAAGATGATAATTTGATAAATGTTTTTAAAGGTAATACACTTCACGTATATTGAGTTATTAGATTTTTTTTATGATTCCCTTCCTATTGATAAATCATTCTATTAATGCTATCAGTGCAAAATTACTCTTCTAACGTTAGTTATATGATTATATTGAGTTAATATGGATTATTACATATAACTAACTTAAAAAAACCATTATTGGTTCCTTGGGTTAATTATATGATTTGGATATTAGAATTAGATCTACTTGATGTTATCATAAGTAATATTTACTTAGATAATTACATAAAATTACTAAAAAACATATCATGTATATTTGATTAGAATATTGAGCATTCCTTTATAATGTAGGAAAAATATTTTGATTTGGTTATATAGATAATTAGACATATTCATATGTTTATTGTTAGAGAAATCCATAGACTTTGATTAATCAAGTAAACTATCATAATCATTATCTTTGATACATTATAGTATATATTGTGAATCCAATTACATAGATGTATTGAATATGGGTTCCTTTGTTGTTTCAGCTATGCATGAGTTATTCAATACTATTAGTTACTTGTACATGTACAAACATAAATAGAATCCACACTTCCAAAAACATTTCAAACATACCTAGTTGCATATAAAGGTATGTATGTTGTATATATTAGTTTTGAAAAATATAACTTTTGTTTTTTCATTTAATAAATAAGGAATTATGAGTTGATCTATTTCATTCACATAATTAAGATGTTTTCATATACCTATATAGTATTGTTGAGTAATTTATTTATGTTATAAGATGAATTTTAAAGGTCTTAAATTAATTAATTTAATTTTTATGTTTAAACTATGTAAAGTTACTCAAATAAATGAAATAAGCAAGCTGAATATAGTTTTGTACTTCGTTTACTATTGCGTAAACATATGATTGAAGCATGCATACTTGATGATTTTTTTCCTTTGGATTCATGTGCTTTCACTCCCTTTCTGATAGCTAAATTTTCTTGATTTTTTTCCCATAGCATTCCCAATAAAAAACTCTAAAAGGTCCTTAAGTGGAAAATTTTATTTGGGTTCCACTCAACTTGAAACTTAGCTGAATTTTGTTTGTATGTGTTCATGTTGTGTTCATTCTATTGTATGTAAATCACTTCTTGATCTCATATAGTTCATTTAAATACAATATTTGTTGTACTTATTCAAATATGTAATGCAATGGTTCATTACGTATTTGTTTCCTTAGATGATAATGGAAACATTTCATGAAAAGAATTTATTCCTTTGATAAATTATTTTCTTATGAATGGTTATGTTAATAGTAGTTAACTAAGAAAGAATTAAACTATTAGATTAATACATAGTTTATTTCCATTTAAATTATTATATGATTAATGAATAATTTATTATATACCTTGGCTAAATTATGTCTTGAACCCTATTGTCTTACTATGTTGCATTGGCTATGCCAATATAATGTAGTTACATGGATTCAGTTTTTAGGCAGCCTAAAGGTTATTTGATGAATGATAATATTGATCATAACTATATCATTGTTTTAATTCTATAATGGCATACATGCTTAATAAATTAGTGTTGTTTTAAAAATTAAAATAATGGTGTGGTGAACTTAAAGGCCATGTGGCATTTATGACCTCGACTAGTAGGACTGTGAAACCTTGAGTTTAAATATGTCCTTGATGTGTTCTCTTTTATTTAATAATGTTTTTGCTATATAATTGATTATAAATATACATATGATTTAAATTATTTATAGTTAATTTTATTATTACTTATCTAAAATCATGTTTGATTGAGGTTAATAATCTCTACTTGTAATATAAACCTATTTTAACCTGAATGATAACCTAGGATGTTAGAGTTATCCTTTCTAGTTAAACTAGTCTTGGAACATATCCATCCTTAAGTGAGATTGAAACTCACTAAGGAGAGTGAGGTATTTACCTATCATTAAGTACCTATAAATGGTCTTATGTGGAAGTACGAGTGACGCATATGGTGCTTGGGTCTTATCTTGTGTGCATACATTGATACATCTTAAAACCTATAAAACATCTATTAAAGTAATACACTTCCCTGTATCACCTTTTATATGTAGTTACCTCTAGCTAATTACCTCAATTCACCTCCTTTTATTCTAGTTATGTGTATATGAGTGTGTTGAATGTTTATCAATTGCATCAGCAAGCGAGGTATTTGGGTCCAACATGCATCTAGAACATACTCTGATATACATGTCTATTTTTTTTTGGGGGTTGTTTCATTAATAGTCATCAAACCATTTCTCATGATATCCTTTACTTATATTATTGTACCTTATTTCATAACCCTTTCACTCCTTAAACTTCATCCTCCTAGTAGACATTGTGGCTCATAAGTTCCCTCTTTATTAAGGTAGAGGTGATCCTAAACATAATTTACATGTCTTCCATTTAACTTGTCTAGATTATGCTAATAATGACATATTGTTAACCAATATATTTTCATGAAGTCTCAAAGATTATGATTTTAGATCATTTTGTGATCTTCCTCTTCAATCAGTTACATATTTCAATACTTTGTGTTTTTGGCACATTTTTCTATTAATATTGGTGATAAATTATTCTATTCTCAAATTATAAAGTTCAAACAAGGTCTAATTGAGATAATTTATGAGTATGATCTAAGATAGAATACCTTTCTAGCCAGAATGACAAATCAAATGGATGATAATGAGCTTCAAGATATTTTTACTTAAAGCTTTGATTATTCCTCTTCAAGATTGTATCATGTTTGATAAGTTTAAATCCTTTGATGAACTATGTCATATGGATAAAGAACCTGAATTTAAAATTATTACATTGAATAAACTAAATTATAGCTCCAATGATCCTTCAAAATCAACTATCAAGTTTCAAGGCAAGCCTGGTTATAAGACAAAAACTAATGAGAACAAATATGAGGCTAAAGTTATAGTTATTTCTATATCATAACCACCTCAAAACTTCAAATACAAGCTCCTCCAAGGAGGATAATTTCAAGATTATCTTCACCTCTTCATGGGTGACTACAAAGATTCCATGAATTTCATCTTATTACACTTCATCCCCCGTTAGAAGTAGATCGATCTAAACATCAATCTAGAATCTTTGATGGAAATGCATATTTTAATTATCATAGATGCATTGGAGATTCAAGTAATATATATATGAATATCAAGTAAAAATTCAATACCTTATGATGACAATGTTATTGACATTATTACATCTAATGAGAGATGGCCAAGACACAAGAAAATGATAATTCAAGGCTAAAAATGTCTACAGATCCTTTTACCAATCATGCATATAATTCTTGTCATCCTCCATCTTCATGTTTACATGAAATTGATAACATTATTGGTAAAGTTATAAACAATATAACATTATGCACATTTATTACATTTGATGATTTTAAAATTAGTGATGATGTTTTTGATAGAAATACATTATTCATAAGAGCATGCATAAGAATTCAACCCATCCATAGTGTTATGATAGAAAATGGATCAAACAAAAATATGTGCACTATAGAACTTTTACATTCTCTTCGTTATATAGAGAAAGATATACAACATACATCTAGAGTTATGAAATCATTTTATAGGCATACACAAGATACTTTTGAACATATCATATTACCTTTACAAGTGGTCCCTCTCATAATGTCCACCATTTTTAATGTTACAAAGCATGAGTGTATTTAAAATGTTATTAGGGATAACTTAGTTGTATAAAATAATAATAGTTCCCTCTACAATTCACAAATGTTTGAAATATATTCTAGATAATCAAGAGGTTAAAATTTAGGCATTCAATATGAATATCTTATGCAACTAATGGTACTTACTCCTACTCCAAAATAGTTGGTTGGAATAATTATTAATCAGATTGGTAATGAATTAGTGTATACAACTATTCAATATGATGATTCACATTAAAAGGTTATGTTGTAAAAAAAAATTCACCTAATTATGAACATGATCACATTTATGTTTCTTTATGTATTTATCAACATGCAAATATTATAATTTCTCCATCTAATTTTTATTATAATATAATACCATAGTTTATTCAAATGGATCTTACACATGTATAGGTTTTTACATCATCTCCTCCAATGTATTAGGATACATGTATGTACATGTATATGATCAAGAATTTAGAGGGTTAATTTACTACATATTGCTCTTCTTCATATTTAGAAGCTTATATACTTGGCACTTCTTCTATTATGCAATGTTTTGCCCTTATGTGTGAAATTTATTCAAACTCTCTAACTCTATGATACATATTACATGTCCTTTGTATGTGGATTCCTTTGTATGTGTATTTTAGGCCTTATTACATGACATTATGTGACTTTACTTACATGTTCCTTTTTGGATATTATAGTTCCATGATTATTATCATGAACTGCTAAGTATGTATTATATATATCTATGGTTATATGATACATATAATTCACATATTACTTGGGTGACTTAATGATTATTATTTTTTAAATATTATATTTATAATACATATTCAATAATTAAATTTTTTTGACATTATTCTTACACTACTTCAATTCCATATCAAAATTACATCATGCAATACAATATAAAAAAATGCATATGCTTCAATGTTACATTTTTAATATTCCAATATAATTCAAATATACATATATTATTATATGATTCTATATTTCACAAATCTCTCACTTTTTCTTTTGGGACATGTGATTTGTAATAAATTTCCCTCATATCAAAATGGGGGAAGCATAATGGGCTTATATTTATCTTTTAAAACTAATACATTTTCAAATTTGATAATTGACAATATGTAAAATTAAAAAAATAGATTATGGGGGCATTTAATTTTCTTATATAATCTACTTTTAAATCTACTTGAGAATAGACACACTATGTCCAAGCTACTACTTTAAAAAATTATCATTTCTCTTTTTCAAAGTTTCAATAAGTTACAATTCAAATCATAGACTACATGAACATTCAAATATCAATGAACATTCTAAGCCAAGCCATACCTTTACATGGTTTCAATTATAGACTATATTGTTACCCATAACCTTGCTTAGTTGGGGTTGTCTCATCATTGTATAATAAATTTTACACATATATGTATCCAAAACCTCCATTCCATGTTTTTGTATAACAAAAACTAATGTATTACTCTTTACTCATTGTTTATATGAGTCATTATCACTATTATATTTGATAACATAAGCATGAATACATATCATCTAAATATTGTAGCTTCATTTTCTCCAAATGTCTATTTCACTACATAACATTATTCAACTTTCTTGTTTATTTAATGTGGCACTTGGCCTGGTGTATGTTCAACTTACATCCTTTTACTTGTATAACATCATCATGCAATCTGTATGTGGCCTTTTCCCTTATATGTTTTTGTGATATATACATATCCCTTGCATTAAGATTTTAGGCCTTATGTGTGACATTTATGCAAACTTTATAGCTCTATGGTACATATTACATGTCTTTTGTATATGGAATTTGTGCCTTATTACATGACATTATGTGACTTTAATTACATGTTTTTTTTTTGGATATTATAGTCCCATGATTATTATCATGAACTACTAAATATGTATTACATATATATATGGTTATATGATACATATAATGCACATATTACTTGGGTGACTCAATGATTATTTTTTTATAGATATTATATTTATAATACATATTCAATAATTAAAATTTGTTTACATTATTCTTACACTACTTCAATTCCATATCAAAATTAAATGATGCAATGCAATATAAAAAAAATCATATGCGTCAATGTTACATTTTTAAGATTCCAATATAATTCAAATATACATATATATTATTACATGCTTCTATATTTCACAAATGCTCTCACTTTTTGTTTTGGGGCAAGTGATTTGTAGTAAGTTTCCCTCACCTCAAAATGGGGGAAGTATAATGGACTTATCTTCATATTTTAAAAGTAATACATTTTAAAATTTGACAATTTACAATATGTAAAATTAAAAAAATAGATTATAGAGGCATTTAATTTGCTTATATAATCCACTTTTATATCTACTCGAGAACAGACACACTATGTCCAATATACTACTTTTAAAAATCCTCATTTCTCTTTTTCAAAGTTTCAAGAAGTTACAATTCAAATCTACATCTGTCTACAATGGTGTGACCAATATTTTTCAAGTAGACTACATTTGAGCTTAGTGACACTCCACATATTTTTTTCACTTTAATGAGAAATATAAGAGTTTACATGTCTTATTTTTTAGTTTAGATAGTGAACTTTGTGAGAGCTTAGTGGTGCTCACCATTTTAGTTACATTTCGTTGAACCATTTTCTTAGTTCCCATCTTTTCAATAATTAGAGAGTAATATATGAGGGTTGGACCATACAATATTTACATTTCAATAATCTTATGTGTTTCTTAAAATTGTGACTTGATCACTCTCAATTTAATACATGTTTAACACCTCTCCTCATGCCTCAACAAGGGGGCATGCACATCTCCATAAAAAATACAAAGTGTGTATACATACTCAGGTATTTCATTTTATTTACTCTAGTTACTTTATACATCACTAGAATAAGGGGAGTTCTATACACTACCATTTAATAAATAAATGCTTGATAATTCTTATCCTTAAAATATTTAACATTATTGACCAATTCAACATTATGATAACTCAAAATCTCTATGAAATCCTTAAAATTCTTACAACTACTAATATCATCTTCCAGACTTCCCTATTCCATTCATATTCATCCCTATTCATTAGATAATTTACTCTTAATTTAATTTTAGAATCATCTTCCTTTTTAAACAATGTTTGTGTTCTATAGATATGGGCAAACTTCATGCATTTCCAATAGTGTTGAGTTATCTCTTTTTCTCTAACAATCAAATTTTTAAATCAACACAGTTCCTAATGGCTTTTTTACACATATAAATAGGTCAATTATTTAAAACATTAAAAATATTCCTATCTAATAGTACATCAAAGGTCACACTTGAAATGACCTATCACTCTCTTACAAGACACTTTTCTTTCTAATTTAAAAAGAATCTATCTTATGAATAAATATTTCTATCACAATTCTATAATCCTTTACCAAGTATAACATTATTTATTATAGGTTGAGGTCATCTTTTGTCAAGCATTATAATCAAATTTTATATTTTCATTCATATTATCTTCCTTACATGGATAAATACATCATCGTAAGGCCCTTTTGGTTTATTTATGCATCACTCACTCGATAATGAGTTTTCTGAGTATAGCTCAACCATTCCCACTTCCCTCATTTTTTATCCCCTTTGCATTTGATCTCCTTTTGTGTATTTATGAAGGATTAGGATTTTAATTTTATAGGTATTTTTCATGTTAATTTAGGATCCACACAAAAACATATCACATGCATATGTAGGTAAACAAACTCAATTTTTTAGGTTCAACATATATTCTAAAAGGACAAATTCATAATAATGAATAGCAACACACTATGCTCATATTCACCTCATACAAACTTGTCCCAATAAAGACTAGGAAACAATTTTTTTATTCATCTACTTTTATAGTATATTTTAGACAATGAAATTAAATACAGTTTGAAATAATATGTTTTCAAGGATAATTATCTAACCCTATCTCTAGTTTCCATTTTTTAATAAATTTTAAATAATTTTAAATTTTGTGGACCTTTATATTCTACTATATTTTGATTTATATATCATCCTATATCAAATGTCAATAGTTTAAATATAATTTTTAGAGTTAATTTTAATTTTAAATTAAATACAATGTAAATAAGGGTGAGGCTATACTTAAGGATAAATAAATGAGAAGGGGAGACTCATACCTTAAGGTTGTTCTTTTGGTGGGCTAGAATGTGAAGGGGTCCCGCCATGACAAGGACCTCTATGGGATGAACTTGTTCATCATTGGCCTTAAGTTAGCTGATTATAAGGTTTGGGAGTGGGGTGGAATGAAAGACTTAAAGTCTAAGCTTGAATTCAATGTTATTATGAAGAGTACCTATTTGTATGGGAGTTGGTAGTTTAGGGAATAGGCCTACCCTATGGAGATAAGGTCACTTTGGGAGTGTCATTCAATGGTGGAGAAAGGTTCATTTTAAATGTGCAAACACATATATTCTACATAATGTATTTATGATGGGTTAATTTATTTTTTACAAAGGTTAATAGTAATGTTTCACATTCACATTTTTCTTGAAGAGGTTTTGTTCAATTTATTTTTGTTTGTTTTGGAAAGGTTTTAACAAGTAGGAATGAAACTATACTACTTTTTTAAATGAAATTACTTGAAACAAATAAAATTAAGAGTTAAATTTAAAGGATTATTTTTTATCTTTTCAAAATTTTCAATAATGTAATGCTAGAACTAAAAATTAACAAGCAAATGATGCTAGTGTTGCTTTTGAATATTCCTAGTTTGAAAGGTACAAGTTTAGCATACATTAACTAAATAGATATTCCTTTTATTTTGTCTTCTCAAATTCAATTAAATGAAAACTAATATCTAATTAATATTTCAAGTATGCAAATGAGGTATAATATCTTAAACATAGATTGGGTTTATCAAACATAACTTCTATGTGTTTAGAAAAGAATCCACATGTGCAAGCTAAATTTCAAGTTTAAAATATTTATGGTTAATGTGTGTGAATCTAAATGATAAAAAAATGAATGAATACAAACATAAATTTATAATTTTATTATTTTTAAGAGTGTTGTTGTATCAAGCAAATGAGAAAACTAACTATAAAATGCAAGTTAATCCTTTCTTAATTTTATATCTTTTAGTGTTAGTGTGTTTTTGTGTGTTTTTTCATGAATGTGAGATATTGGGAAAAGAAAAAATTGAAATGATTTCATTTATATTTAATTGATTTTTTGACACAGCTAGTTTATCATGTAACGAGTTCAAGTAATATCATTATTTAAGATTTTGATATGCAAATGTAATTAGGGAAAATGAAATTATTCTTTATAATGCAAGAGAATAAGAGATGAGATGGTTCTTTTATTTTTTTGGAATTTTGTGACTCCTTTTAAAATATTAATCTACGTTAATAATTATAAAACTAATATAATAAATAAATAAAATCAAAACACAAGTAAATCATCCAACCTGATCAATGTTGAGATCAACTAAAGCTAAAAAGTAGTTGTTGATGAGTCTTTAATCTGCATGTAGCTATCTTTTTTTCTCAATGAATTCCTTTGAAAATATCTAATCAATATGAAAAATAATTAAAGTAAATGAACACTAATCTAAATAAGAAATCAATTGACCATGGTTGGATTTATTCACAAACAACAAATAATAAATTAGAAGATCTTTGAATTTTCTTCTCCAAAATTCATGCAAAATGACCAGAATATGAATGTAAATTGTGGTAAATATTTCTAAAAATAGAAGAATTTTGGTTATAGCTATGAAATATTTTAATCTTCAATCATGATTTAAAATTTTGGATCTTAGTTTCTCATAAAATTTAAACACATGTAATGAGGAAGAAAGAGTGGTGGCATGGAGTTAATTGAAGATTAATTGGAAGTTTGGTAAAATTAAATTTGAGGTCAACGAGATTGAAAAAAAACAAGACTAAGAGTGAAATAAGAATTCAATGAGGTGAAATCAAGAAGAATCAATTAAAAAAGTAACTAAAATTTTAAAAAAATGTGTACACAACATAAAACCTCATGCAAATTGTTATAAATATATAATATAAGGTGTGGAATTTAGATTAGGGTTATTTTAAAGTGCTCCATTTGGACTATTCTGATATATTAATTCATCATCTATTTTCCCAATATATATCATCTTATCCATTATATATAGGTTTTATAACACTTAAAATTACATTATATGAGGGTAAAGGTCATACACAAAAACAACTAAAAGTGTTTCATGTAGCATGTGGGTAAGTGCACAAAGTTGGGGGGACAAAAAGGGGCCTACCCATGGACATGTTTATCCTAAAAATTGATAAATCTAAATTTATGTAGATAATTTGATATGGTTAGAATCAAAATTTTAGGATGATATAAGAACATTAATTATATCATTTTAATTCTAGTTTATAAAAACACCAAGTTTTTTCAAAAATATTTAAGTATAATAATGTCAAACATCTAAAATTTTAATATGAACTCCTCTTTTTTGGGAAAATAGAGTATATAGTTGGTTATGTAACCCCTCATTTTTTTAGCATATTTAATATTTTTTTAAATAATTTTGTGAATATTTATATAAGATAATCTAGTTTATAACATATATATTTTTCTATGATTTTCCAATAAATATATATTTTATTATTAATTTTACAAGTAAATAGATCCTGAGAACTGACAAAAAAATAGATAATTAATCACGTGCCCCCTAACTACATCAAAAAATGAAAAATAATTTTTTTCAATTAATGTATAATTAGGCCTAATTTATAACCATATATATATATATATATATATATATATATATATATATATATATATATATATATATATATATATATATATATATATATATATATATATATATTGCATTAGGATCAACAAATAAAATATACATAAACATATATAGGCATGTATATTTACAACATGTAGTGGCCTAAAAAAGCTACAGTTAGAAATCAACATAGATTGAAACCTTAGAATAGTCTAGAAATATAAAAATCATATATTTTTAAAGAGGAGAGTGTGGTTGTAATTGTGGTAATAACCTTATGAAGTTTATCATTAAAATTCATAGTCTATTTGGAGATGCAATTCTTTTTTTTTTCATCAAAATTCTTAGATTTGGTTGTGTGTTGATAAATCAAAGAGTTTAGATTGGAAATCCATGTTGTTTCTCACACAAAAGGCTTGGGATTGAATTAAAAATGAATATAATTTGTATGCATTACATAATATTTATGTTTTATATACTGGTATATGTGTTACATTATCATATCATTATGGAGTGATTGTGATTTAAGTTCAATTTATTCACATCAATTTATTCATTGTGAATTTTTTTCAATTTATTAATTTACTCAATATTTGATAGCTACATAAGAATACTTTAAAACATGTTGTAATTTATGGAGGTACTATAATAAATGTATATTACAACTTTACTTATCATAAAAAGGGTATTTAATTTATATTGAAATAATTGATAAGTATATACTATTGAGGAATTTAGGTACAATATTTATACAAAGAATTAGTGCCACTTATAGAAAACAAGACATGACAAGAATATCATTTTTTTATCTATTGACACACTCCTATTAATTGGGTATACCATATAAATTTTAGGATCAAAATGGGTAGTCTTTTATATCATAAAAATATATCCAAACAAATATTAGACTGTTCCACCCATTTGTTACCCCTAATCTACAATATGATTATGAAATATGGAAGGTTCACTGTAAAAAAATGGATCAAAGTGGAATTGAAAGTGATTACCTCCATGTTAAAATATTTGTTCTTAGTGATGACATTCTTGATGAATTTGGCACTTACCCACTATTATTGTTTTGAACATTCAAGTGATTACTATGATACATAGGTTTAGATGAATGACCAAATCTTTGATTGATTTTTTTAGTTTCCTATCTCAAGCATTTGAATCCTCTTATAAAGCTAGCACAACATGGGATCAAATCATCTTATATAACAAGCAACAAACTAAGTATAAATAATATCAGTGAGGTAATCCAATGATGATAGAGTGTACTTTATATGAATTTTCATGTTAGAATGAATACATATTTCACTAATAAAATCTTGACATTTCTTTAAACTCTTGAATCACTACTCTAATTATAGAATTGATTTCTTTCATAAATGCATTATATATTTATTCAATTTCTTATATGTTAATACATTTATTGCATTTATAGACTTATTGAATTCAAATTAGGACTCTATTAGAACACAAAAAATAAGAAAACCAACAATCCAAGATCACATGACATGAGAGGAAAAAAATAAGGGTCAAAAGGGCCCATCCCCAGTATCATACATGATACACTACTGGGGAAAAAAATGCACAATGTACATTTTTTGAGAAAATATTAAAAATCTAATGAAACACAAGGGAAGAAGAAAGTAAAGAGAGGGGTGATTAGGGGTGAAATGATATGAGACAACCAAACCACAAAGAAAAAATTCTCTAATAAGATCCTAATCTAGACCATTGATTGAAAAACATACTAGTACCCTAGAATAATGTAATTTTTAAAAACTAATAAATACATCTATAAAAAAATTAAATATATACATTAATAATAAAGTTAATTTTAAGGTTTTACTTCTCAGTTAGATTAAGATTTTATGGATCTTAGAAGGATAGGCATAGACAAGTACACATTAATAAAGGAATAAAGAGGTTGTAGATGCTAGGGAGGAGACTGAGTTCAAAGACTCATTTGGGAAGTTGAAAGACAAGTGGATGATCAATGGATAATATTACTTTGGGTATGGCAATGAATAGATCCATGTGATTAACAACCAAGAGGAATGAGTATGTTTGAAATGGGGAGGGATGGGATAAAATTCAAAAACCAACTAGGGAAGGTGAAGGGTACATGAATCACTAATGGTTAATAGTGCTTAATATATGGTGAGGGATCAGATCACATGTGATAAATGAACAAGAATAATAAAGAGGACTTAGATGGGAAGTGGGAGACTATTTATTCAAAACCATGTTTTGGAAGGTGAAGGGGACATATATGATCAATAATTAATAGTGCATAGGTATGGTGAAGAATAGGCCCATGCATATCATGTACTTGATTATAACCCAAGTGTAATTGAAAGGGTCTATGACAATGTATGGAAGAGGTAACCAAGGTACATGGCACTATTACATACTTTAAAAAATATATAGTGGCTAATTAATCATAATATAGGTAAAACCATATGATTTTATCCAATTCATGCTTATACATGTTTTGAGATGAAACATTAGCACTGTAAATGTTTTGTATATAATCAATGGATAACAAACATGAGTGAATGAAAACCCACACTAGTATTTTTTAGGGATGAATTGGTTTGATTATCTCACTTCAAAAGTGGTCATGAGGATGATATTCAAGCAACATGTTCTTTATTAATTGTTTTTAGAGGAAATTATTATATTTTTTATGATATATGATATTGATTCAAAAATAACATCTTGGTTTTCATTCAACCCTATTAGTCAATTGTTATAAACCTAAATCCTAAACCCTAATTTTATCACAAATACAAACATAAAGGTAATTGGGGCTAATGTGAACCCATTTAACCTAATTATGAGTATAGGATGTGATTTGAGGATAAATTAGCCCATATTTCTTGACATATTGAGCCAATTAGTCAATTATTAGAATTAGTGATGTAATTTGGATGAAATTAAACTCCATGAATCTGATTTAGCCTATATAGTATGTAATTTGGGGGGTCAATTGACTCTAATATCATAACAAACTAAGTTAGATAGTCCACCAATTCAATCATAAAGAAATTTGGGGCCAATTTGAGCCCCTTAAACCTAACTAAAAGAGGACATGACTTGAGGATAATTTAGATCTGATTTTATCATGAATTGATGTAATTGGGGACATGATTTGGGCAAAATTGAGCCATGTGATCCTAAATTATTGGTCAATTGACCCTTCTAAGATGCAATATATGGTTTAATCAACTATGATTTTATTATAAATATAAAAATGAATTGAATTGGGGTTAATATGAACCCCTTAAACCTAACAGTAAGTCTAAAATACGATTTTAGGGGATAAATTGCCTCTTATTTTTTGACATATTTACTTGATTAGTCTATTATTATAATGATTGATGTAATTTTAATGAAATTGAACTTTTTGAACCTAATTTTAACTATATGAAGTTAATTTTGGGATTAACCCCAATATCATAACAAAATAAAGCAAAAAGTCTACTAATACAATAAAGAAATAAATCAGGCTAATTCAAGCCCCTTCAACCTAACTAGGCAAGAGTAGGAGGTGATTCCATTCTAAATTAGTCATGAATTGATCCAAATAGTATTTTGGTTCAATTAGATATGTGATTTGGGCATAAATTAGTAATTAATTAATCATATTAGTAAATTATTGTAATGAAACATGTGATGTGCATAAAAATGAGCCCCATGAACCATAAATTATGGCTCAATTAATTGTATTAGATGTAATATATGTGTAAATAAACTTTATAATAATAATATAATATAGGTTTTTAGTAGGTAGTATAATCATATATCATAACAACATGATATATGATCACATAGGCATACTATCAATACAGTGTGCATGTTATTGATAGTATGTACATAGTACAAATAACACGTACAAGTTATACTATAAAATGTACAAGTTATTGATAGTATGAATATAGTATAAATAATATATATTCCTTATATTATAACATGTAGACTTTATTGCCTCTAGACAATAAATATTTGTCCAATGCTTATTTTTGTCTATTATTTCAAAAATTCTGACTCGATAGGCATTATTTGCATCATTATATATTTTCCAAAGTGAAGAAAAGAGGAGTGAAATTATTCTGTGTTCCCCACTATCAACAAGCATCAAATTATTCTTTGGGTTCCCACAATCAAAAAGAATTTCAATTTATTCTTTGTCTATTCATGGGTGATAGAGCTTGTTCAAAGAAGAAGAAGAAGTTAAATGATAAAACACCAGAGCAAATAGAATAATTGAGATAAAAACAAAAGGTGTGAATGTAATCATTTCATTCAAGACAAGGTACAATCACTATCCATAATGAGTCAAATGCCATAGATAATAATGAAATTAACAATAATGAATTGAATAATGATGATGAATATTTACCTAGAAGTCCAAATTATGTTGCAAGTCCACATTCAAAGTATCAAGTTTTTTATTTTGTTAATTATTAATATATGCATGATGATTTACCTCCTATAAATGAATAAAATTTCATGGAAACCCATAATGATGAAAGTAACAATGAATAAATTGGCATCCCACAACTAGACAATGAAACTAAAAATGAAGAAATTAGTAATGAACATAATGATTTTGAAACACCCTCTCAACAAATTACACTATTAATAACACCTCCAAGGATTATGCATATAAAATTCAAGTACTTAATTGAATTTTATGAAAACATTTTGAAACCAATGCATAAAAATGTCTAACCACCATTCAAGAATATTAGATTAAAAAAATTGGGTTAATTTCTTTGATAAATTACATTTTGATAGTAAAAAATGTCAAGTATTGGTTTCATTAATGAAATTGATTAAAATGAGACCTATAATGTACACCGTAGGACTAAAAACATCTAATGTGGATGATGAAAATAACTAAATTTTTGAAAATCTACATTAAACATATCATATTTTAGGTTTGAAATCACACAACAAAGATTGTAATGTTCCTTGACATATAATTACAACTTGTGCAGTATGTGGTCAAACAAGGAAAACATGATTGATTTCAAAAACTAAACGAGCACTAGACATAAATATAAAAACTTTAATTATATCAATTGGAAGATGCAAAATAATTAATGATGCTAATATCTTTGAGCTATGGGCGTTCTTTGGTAAACTTCCAAGAAAGGAAAAAGTTGTAACTGATGCTCTCAAAGATTCAGTTGTACAATTTTAAAAAGACATCAGAAGAGTTTCACCTAATACAAGAGATGTATTAAAAATAATCTTTGATTCTCATAACAATGAACACCATCTAAGACATTTATTGGATATAAACCAAATAAAATTTTACTCTAAGTTCCTAGAAAAATATCCACAAATTTGTATTAGTCAAAGATATTTTGATATGGCCTAACTATTTTATGTAAATGTAAATCACACATACACCAGTAGTTGTTGTAGGAAACATGTCATTTTTAAAATTCACTATGATGTTTTTCACCATATAAGTTATTCTTTACATACCAACAACATTTTGTAGGAGTGTGGTAAAGAATTACTACCAAATTAGTCAGGGAATTTATTCCAATTTTTTTAAATGAAATGCCAAATAGATAATTGTTTTATAATAAAACATGTTTGGAAGGAAATTGAAGTGTTTATGGTGTATTGAAAAAATTAAAAAATTATATCCATGAGTATAATACAAGTGCAATTGGATATGAAATAGTTGGTTTGATCAAATACAAATCTATGAATTATCAGGTAAAAGATGGTAAAGAATCTAAAAGGTGTAAGATTTTTAAAAAACATATACTTGTTTTAGAATTTATGGTCAAATTTAAAGAGGAAATTATTTATAAGTATGCAAGTCACACACACAAGGCTAGATGGTTGGATGAAAATTTAAATCTAATTAAGGACACATTCCAACTTGGTTCTATTGTTTTAATAGTTGACTTTGTTGATAATTACACTATCAAACCATAAATGGAATTTCAGTCATAGTATTAAAAATCAATACAATTTTCCATATTCATGCATATAGAATTCATGAATGTACCTAATAGTATAGAGTAAGATCAAAAAATATTAAGGGAGTAACATTAAAATGTCATTAATGATTGATCACATTATACATGGTACATGAAATATTGTTTTAAGATGTTCTATAAATAGTTTACTAAAATGAACATTACTTTCAATCAACATTCCATTTGGTCAGATAATTACACATCATTATTTAAGATTGCTTTAATGTTTTATTGATTGAGTAGGATGCACAATACCACTGGTGTAGCATATATTTGGAGTTTCATTGATGGTAACCATGGAAAAGGAGAACATGATGGTGTTGGAACATGTGTAAAAATAACTTTTTAGGAGAGAAGTTGAAGTTTGAATATGGTGTTGTTTTTAGTAATGCAACAACCATTATTGAATGATGTAATTAGAAAATGGGACATGGGTCTCAACAAAATTATACTATGTAAATATTTATTGTTGATGGATAAGAACACTTATAAAATTATGGGGATTGTATGAATATAACAAGATCAAATGGGATCTACTCATTTCTTAGCTAAAATTAAAGTTATTGGACTATTCATATGAGACACTTGTCATGTTTTTGATATACACACATGGACTCTATTTGGAATGAGTGTGAGTCAAATGAGTGGGTGGATGAATGGAGCTATAAACAACTAATTCTAATGAGCACATATCATGTTCCACCAACATTATAACTTATCCATATGACACCATCAAATGAATTTGACCATGTAAATGATCTAGTTTAACCATGTATAGTATTAATCATTATGCATTATTTATTCCCATTATGTATCTTGACAATGCCATAAAAAATTTGTTTTTGGTGATACAACACATGTTTTTACAATTATTATTGATGAGGATAATGAAGAGGGAATATATTAATACTTATATTAGTGTGTGAAGGAAAATAAAAAATTGACTTCCCTAGTCATGTATGGATAAAACATTATATATCCTACTAGGTTTGTGGTTGTCACTAGAACTTGGCTTTGATGATATCCTAACAAAATTTGAAATGTATGGTTATTTGAAGACTTCAAAACACATAAGATGATATGCACTACTCAAATTTGGTGCTTTAAAAAATTTCCAATTGGTCAAATATCATGGAAGGCAATTAAATAAGAATCTATGGAAAGTTTGTGAGTCTAACCATGAATTTATTCTTATGACTATCAAGATTAGAGCAGATCCTAGTGGTTCATTGAATGGAAATTCCAAGGTATGTTGACTTGTCAAATGTACATGTATTTAATTTTAACAAATATTATTGATTTTATATGTAGTACATATAATTTTCCTTTTTAATTACTTATTAATAGTTTTTTTTTGTAGTTTAGTGTTACCAAATAAGCTTCCACCTTCATACAATTTTCATTGTTAGTAAAGAATTGCATCTTCTTGAAAATAAAAGAAACTTAATATAAGTACTTAGGACCCATCACTATAGATTATGCCACATATTTTTCTTGATGGTTGTATTGATGTGATCTAGGTTTAAATTATAGGGATTCAACATACATGGGAGGGTTATTTTAGTTCATGTCAATGACTTATGGTTTTTGTTTTACAGATGCCTGAATTCAAGCTAAAAAACTACATTTTTATTCTTTTGTGAAGGGAATTATTGAGGTTAGAATGGGTGATGGGTCTCTCTACTGAGAGTGATGGGAGGATAAATACCATGTAATATATGTTATATACCACCATATATGTATTGGTAGCACCCATTTTGAGGCACAAAGCACTAGAGGCATAGTTCTCCAGCTATACCTTTAATTTTGACAGCATTCACTATCGGTGCTTCCATAATCTTGAATAGTAGTGAAAACATGTATTCAACTATATTTGGACATCTTTTTCATGGGTAAATGTGTCATTTTCTTATCTATATGTTCTCAAAGTGATATATTTTCACTTAGAGGTCCTAGAGATATAAATTTCAATTTGAGGACAAACACTTCTCTCTTCATTTCAATAAAGTTGTATTTTAGGACACGTCACTACAACTTATGCCAAAATTAGTCTGGACAATTACATATATGTTATCTATGGTAAAATTATATGGATTTTAAATGCATTATAAGTTTATTTCAGCTCATTATAAGGACTTATGGTTTTTATTTTACGCATGCCTAAAGTTAGGCTAAAAACATGCATTTTTTGGGAATGGCATTCTTGAGATAGAATGAGTGGTACATCTTTTGACTAGGAAAAGAACCTAGTATTGGATGTTATCCACCACCTTATACATGTTTTAAGTTCCAATTTAGAGCCATGAAACACTAAAGGTAGAGTTTTCCAATTATAACTTCAATTATGACAAAATTTATTCTTAGTGTTTCCATGCTCTTGAATAGTAGTGAACACACACATATGGGTGGATTTAAAATTCATGGTCATGGGATAACCTATCATTTTATTATCTATACATGATCCAATTGATGGGTTTTTAACATGAGGTCCCAAAAGAGGAAATGCTAGTTGAAGGATAAATACTTTTTCTTTACTATAATAAAGTTACTTTTCAAGACCTGTCACTACAACTTGTGCCACAATTTGGTCTAGAAGGTTTTGTTAACATAATCTAGGGTGTAACTATAGGGATTAGAAATTCAAAATATGGTTATTTTAGTTTTTTATAATGACTTATGGTTTTTTTATACACATGCCTCAAGTCAGGATAAAAACTACATTTTTCTTATTTTGGGAAGGGTGTTCTTGAGGCTATAATGGGTGGTGGGTCTCACAATCAGGGCTGATGGGAGGCCAAAAACCTATTATGGGACATTATCCACAACCCCAAATGTGTTTCTATTACATTTTTTGATCCATGAAACATAGGAGGTATATTTATTTAATTATAGCTTCAAATTTGACAACATTTGTTGTCAATGTTTCCATGCTCCTTAATAGAAGTGAAAATATGCATCTAGTTAGATTTAGATTGGGAATATTGTAAGAATATTTTTAATATTCATGAATAAATCATATAATTTTAGTGATGTCTTATTTTTCCTCAATTTTTTTGAAGTATTTTTTCCATGATCTCATTGCTCATTCACCTTGTTTAATGTTTGGATGATGTTTGCTTTAGCTACAAAGATCAATTTTTTGTATTTTTTGACACAGTCAGAATAAGAGGCAATTATTTTACATATTTATTAATTTTTAAAGTCTGAAACATAATTTGTGTGGTCATATAAACTTGGATAGACCCTAATCCAAGTGAAAGAATATTTTTAAAGTCAGTAATGTCTAAGCTTCCCTAAAATCATTTTTATTGAGTCTATAAATATAGTTTGCCTATAATAGTCAAAAGGAATAAGTTATTATTTAGAGAAATTTATGTCTATTCAAGAATTAAAAGTTATTAAAATGGTAAGTTAAATATGAGATGAGTGTAATAAAGTCTTAAAGAGTCTAAAACTAGTGATGCAATGTGAAAAATTCCTTTTATATATGTTCTCAGGTCTGTCAGAGACTTATAAACTCTTAACTAGGGTTTTCAAAGATAAATTACTATAGTTTCAAAACTAACCATTTAAATCCCTGTAAAATTCAAAGGTAAGTGAAATACTAATTTCATTTCCAAATTTTCAAGTGGTTTTATGTCTTAAAATAATTGAAAAAGGCAAATATTTTAGACTATGTGTTTTGTAGACCTTAAATAGGTCTAAACAAGGCTCAAGTGTTATGATTCATGTTTTGCTTGAAGATCAAAGTTATATAAAGTTGTTGACTAAATTTTTTGACTTATAGATAATTCTAATGAATTTTTAATTCATTATTAAGATCATTTAAGTTGGAACTTTAATGATCTATCATTTTGAGAACATGACAGACCTATTAGAAGGCCAATAAAACCTAATTTTCCATGTTTAGGTTAAACATAAGGTGTAAGTAATATGTGATGGGTTTTAGTTAATGGAATCAAAATAAAAATTATTAAAATAACCCTATTCTATGTGTATAAATAACATGATATAGTGGATTTCTCATTTGGAAAGTGAAACAATCCTATTATAAGTTTAGAGGACTGTGCTCTTTGTTTTGATCATAAAGGAATGATTGAGTGTTGTGTTTTGAAAGAATATAGTATAAGAGTGATTCTAAATCCTTTAAAATGTCAATTAGTTTTTTGACACTAAAATCAAGTAAAATAAGTTCATAATTTGTGGATATTTAAGGATAGATCTATCAAACAAGGTTTGATATAACAAAACTCTGGGTTGTCTATAGAAAATAAGTTTTTATGGAAATAAATAAGCATTTTGATGGATAAAGAGGTAAAATTAAGTAAAAATATAAGTTAAATAATACAATAGTAGTCATAAATAACCTAATTATTTATATGTTTCAAGTTATATCTATTGGTTAGTTTGTAAGTTTATGCAAAGGCCTAAAAGGTAGAATATTATTTCTTGATTCAATATTGATAAATAAAGGTACTACAATTTATGATGTAATATATTATTAAATAAAACATGATGATACTTTTACCACATTGAAGTTATTTAAGAATTCAAATAGGATATCATTCATTTCTATAAGAAATAAGAGACAAGGTGAGGTAGACCTAAAGATGAAAGGTATGTGAATGAATGCATTATCTTGATAAATGAAATAATAATCCTAAAGATAGTAATAAATAATTTGATTGGTATTTAATATACAAATTTAAGAAAGAAATGGCCTAATTGGATACCTTAAAGAGAAAATGATATTAGTACAAGGTAATAATAATAGTATTAGTTGTTTACATCCATTTCACATAAATATCAAGTTTAAATTCAATTTTAGAAGGTATTAACAATGTTACAGGATCAAGAAGGCAATAATATTAGAAGACAGACCTAGAAGGCCTAAATCAAGAGACCTTAAGGGTTCTAATTCCATCACAAATACAATGTATGATAATAAACCATCAAATGCAATCATTAAGGTGATTTTCAATAAAAATTACATGTTCAGATCTAATTCAAAGGATCAAAATTTTGAATTTGAAATTCAAAAAAGAGAATATGGGCATGGATATTATTTATATTGTGAAGAAATAGTTATCTTAAGTGATAGACAAACGTGAAATGTCCAAGTTGAGTGTAGTGGAGAGGGAGATTTAAAAAAGAGCTATAACCACCAAAATATTCCAAAACCTTAGGAGACATGAAAATTACAATCTTTCATTACTTCAAAGGGCCAAATAAGAGTCTCTAAACACAAATGTAAAACAACCCCAAAGAGATAAATTCCATAAGGAGGAAGTAGAACATAACCACTTCATCAGACATGCACAAGTAAAATGTATAATGGCATTTGAAGAAGGTGTGCAAGAGATGAGTATTTGATTGTTTATTTCAATCCAGTACTTATAATATAAATACAATATGAATATAAATTTAATGAAATTACAAAACATGAATATCAAGTCCTAAATTATATTAAACTAGTGTATCAAGGGTATCCAAACTAGAATAGTGATAAATGGTGTATCTCAATCATAAGACATAATTTGGAATAATATATGACTTTATCTCTACAAAAATTACACTCTTTTCTTCCATATAGTTTTAATTGCAACACATATTAAAATAATGTAGGTTAGTATTAATAAATTACACATAGGAAATATTAAAGATGATCATATCTAAATATGGCCATAAAACCATCAATTTTAGTTTTATAATGATAATGTCATCTAAATTATATGACAAAGATTATCATCACAAAATTTAAACACACACACACACACACACACACACACACACACACACACACACGTGTGTGTGTGTGTGTGTGTGTGTGTGTGTGTGTGTGTGTGTGTGTGTGTGAAATCCATAAAGGAATCCAAAAATAAGAACATAATATAATGTTAGATGATTTCAATATAGGTATATAATGTAAATAATGCATGAATTTTCATATAGGCATACAAAAAATTGCATCATCTAACAATAGATTATAATGTTAGGTGAATGTATTATAATGTCAAAAACACGTACATTGTCATATATGCATACAAACAAGTACATCATATAAGACATACTACTCATCAAATATTCTCCCTTTATTTGTCTTCCTCAAAGAAAACTCTCCCTAGGATGCCCTGATTGTAGATGGTGATTCCTCAAATCCTTGGATTCCTCCAAGGTTTGACTATGGGTCCTTATACGCTCATAGATTACTTGTATTTGAACTTGTCCCAATATAAATATTATTAAAAAATTACATAATATACATGCAACCAAGTTTAGAAATTAATTTTAAAATATAATAAAAACATAATTTGAAATTCACTTACTATAATCTCATGGTCATACCCAATCTATGCCTAATGCTCAATATTATATCTAGATTCCTTTTTAAGCAATTTTTCTTGATTATCCATGGATTTTTTATTGTTGATAATTTGATTTGGTTATTATTAATGAAGTTGTAAGTCATATGTTGTTATGGGACAATTGAATATTATTTTGATTACATGATTTCATTTCAATGAGTTTAGCTATATGGTATATTCTTACAATATGATCATTTTTATTTCTTATTACAATAATATTTTATGATATATATGTAATGATGTTATGGACTAACTCCCTGATTGTCATGTGTTTGATGTAAGAGCAACTCATCCCTTAGAACAAAATGGAGGGAGAGTGTCATAAGATAGGGTGGCATAGATGGAAGTGTTGGGGGATGATAGAGGAATGGTTAGAACCTATGTACAGACCACGTTAATGACACTT
>JARHVA010000214.1:6472500-6522500 GCA_037957365.1 Torreya grandis | reverse complement strand
ACATTCACATAAGTTATATTTTTCAAAGTATGTAATAAAATTATTAAAATAAATTTATTTCTAAAATTCAAAATTACAAGTTAATATGTAACTTGATGAGTACCTATGTACATTAAATTTCAATAGTGATGTTTGTATCTGTCTCTGATTGTAGAGATGGTGGAGTGTTTATTGTCATCATCAGCTAAACAAATAACCTCATGTATTTTTATAGAGGACTTAATCTTCTATTGACTCAAACTTTTACCTCAAGAGAATATAACTATATAAATAAAACATTTACATATAGTATAATATTAACTCAAACTTTTAAATTTTTATATGTAAATGTTGACCTAGTAACATAGACAACTGAAGTAGTGGATGGCCCACAAGTTGGCTCTATAAATGAAGACGTGGATATTATCTCCTCCTACAACATAAAAAATGCATATAAATTATTCAATTTATGTGTAAATTAATTTTTAGATTTTAAATACAAATATAACTTAAATTTAGCATGGCATTTATATAAAAGATGACTGCATGTCTATAGTGACCAATGTTTACAAACCAAATGTATGTGCTAAAACCTCATCACTCATGAGTATATCATTTAATCACTTATAAATACCACCATTATTATCCAAATTTATGGTGCATATAACAACATAACATATACAATGGTGAGGTTAGGTACAAACACTAAGTAGAGTATCTCTAGCATCAATCTCATAAATCCTACTCATATGTTGAATGAGTGTATTAGTAAGTGCACTAAGTGCATCAAAATTGTCAATATCTATGACCTCCTTCAACACCAAAGGGATTTTGGGTTGAAGTGCATTTTGGGTAGGGATCTTTTCACTAATTAGGCACAAAATGTACACCTGGCCAATCCTACATAGAGTCGTTCCCTAAGCCCTAAAACTCACCATAGTCAAAATAGTTGGGAATCTCATTGAGGACAAAATCACAGTAGAATTTATTGAAAAATATAATGGGACATCATGTTTTTTACATGGTGGGAAATCGAATACCATCTGCCATCAGTCCCTATAATTATTTTTGATCAAATTGTATTGGCATCAATGGATTGGAAAATATTTGATGGTTATTAGAAAAGGTTGATTTGTTCTTAGGTTAATGAATAAGGCACAATTGATATGTATTTATCCTTCACATCACATGCTAAAAATTTGTCAGCATAGGAAAACCTACATTTATCTTCATATGATGACCATATATCAATTTGACTTGTTATTGAGTCAACTTGACCTAATACTAACTCTAGGGTATTGGTAAAATAGGTGAAGTGGGTGTTGGTCAATGTGGGGTCTCTTATTCTCCTAATTATTTATTCAATTTCTATTTTGTTTTCTACTATGTGTACATCTAAATCCTCTTAACTACCCATGAGATATTTTTGAACTATAGGAAGGTTAGGAGGGTTAGGTAGAGGTTTCATATGGTTAGGCAAAGGATTAGGAGGTCTATTTTCCTAATGATCTCTTGTAGTGGAATGTATTGTTAAAAAATAGGATTTACTAGAATTAAACAATGCAAATAGAAAAATTGTTAAAATATACAATTAATATGTTTGGTTTTTTATTACTCACCTCCCCTCCTTGGTGGTAATACTAATTTGTTGAGGAATAATTAAATTGAGGTGTATTTTTCTTCTCCTCCAATTAAAATGCGATGATGGTTTGGCTAAGATAAATGTCGAGTAAATAGGAAAATGAAAATGAAGTGTTTATCCATGGATAGACCTTTTTACATTTTTGTGCTAAAAATAACACATGTGTGCTATTAATACATAAAATGTATGAATTTTTGGCATTAGACATAGTGACAATAATTCATATACATTATTAGCACTAATCCTAATGCTAAAAATGTGTATGTTTTATTAGAACTAGGCCTAGTGTCAAAAATGCATATGAATTATGTGGTCATAACATGTATGTGCTATGTCCTCATAATACATACACATTATGACTTGGATTTTCTAAGCCTAAATTAAAATAATGTGTATGAATTGGGGGAAATGTCCATGAAATTATCCCCCAACCCTATACACATACCTATGTTTTGACTATGCCTCAAATATCCCTCTTCAAGATCAACTCCGTCTAATTCTGAATTCTAGTTACTTGTGTTTCTTGTCAAGAACATGAAACACCGGAAGCACACAATTGATTACCAAACCAAGCAACTTAATATGCGGAAATTAACCAGAATCACAAGTAACTAGAATTCAGAATAACACATGATATGAGAGACAATACACAACTTGTATTAATACTTATACAGAAAAGAATACAATAAAGAAGATGCCACTTCTTCTCCACCACCTCTTCAGAGGCTTCCCACACCTCAAGTGAATAGTAATTCTCTCCTCAAAGCTCTCTCTCTTAGGTCCCAACACCCAACTCAAACACATAGTTAGTGTTCACCTCCAGTGCTCCACGCACACCACAAGTGCTCCACGCACTCCACAAGTACTCAACGTACTTCAAGTAGATCTCCCATGAACCTGCAACAACCTGCAATTCAATAGACCATACTTATGGAAGGAACTCCCTTGCCTTCCTCTTTGCTCTATTCGAGTACACACCTGTACTCCAAGTAGATCCTGCCTGATTCTGCTCCCTGTTGTGTTGCTGTCCTATATGATCTTGCACACCTACAAATCAACCTGGTTCTGCACACCTGTGAACCTTGACCTTGCACACACATACACCTGCAGATCAACAATCTTACTTACCATGTAGATCTCCTATAAATCCCATGCACACCTGATGACCAAGATCATACATACATGAAGAACCCTATTGATTCTCCAATCCAGCACCTACACACTTGGTACTGTGGCACTAGGAGGAACACACCATAGCTCTACCTCACACACAGAAGGAGCTTATAACATTGCTCTCTTACTCTCTAGCACATGTTTCCAATACAACCATGAGTCTATTATATAGATCTCATCCAAACAATAATTAGACATCTAATTACAATAATTAGATCCACAGCTCTCAGTCTAAAAATAGCTTTCATCATGCAAACACTTGGTTCCTCAACTAACTGCCCATAATAAACTCGTAGTCGAACCACACAGGCGACCGACGTCGGTCCCTGTCTACCTAGATGTGACCGACGTCGGTTGCTTCTCTTCACTATCCTGCCGACGTCGGCTGATCAGACTGACGTCGGTTGCTCTGACACTCAGCAACCTTCAGCAACCCCTCCAATGGCCTTCTCCATGTCTGCATCAGTGAAGCTTTTAGCTCCACAACCTAACAATCTCCCACTTGGAGATAAATAGCTACATTGTACCTGTACCTGTACTCCATCTAATCTGTTTCCTAGTTTGTATCCCTCTTCAAGCTCAATCCTGAAGACAACCCACCACACATCCCGTGGTGTACCTCCTGTCATCCAAGTACCCTACCACATCTGAACCTACAAACACATGTAGTGAAGTCCTGACCCTACATAGCATGAATCCCTACTGCTGGTCCCTCTCAAATACCTGAGAACCCACTTCC
The DNA here is from genome assembly GCA_037957365.1 of Torreya grandis. Classification (NCBI taxonomy): domain Eukaryota; kingdom Viridiplantae; phylum Streptophyta; class Pinopsida; order Cupressales; family Taxaceae; genus Torreya; species Torreya grandis. Next base: position 6,518,967 of record JARHVA010000214.1, on the reverse strand, counting down.
CCGAATTGGCTCCTAACTCTCTGACAGCTCCCACTGCATGGGAATACTCAAGTCTATACTAGACCTCATGTGATTTTAGACACTGTACCTATCCATCCCTTAGTGTGCTCTAGCTCTGCATCCTGAACCTCGCCAACACCTGATTCACATCAGCTCCCACTGGAGATAAAATCAACCTGTGATCTCCATGTCTCCCATGTCAAAGAATTTTACTGCTCCAAACTCCTCATGACATGCCGCTGAACTAACCTTACCCTTAGCTCAGCAAAACCCTATATGTACAATCCTGCTAGCAAAACATACCATCCACATACAGCAACAGAATGATGTTGCAATCATCATCCACTTGGTAAGACAAACCACAGTAGTTACCCTGACATTGACTGAAGCCATGCTTCGTCCTCCACCTGTCAAAACCTGTACCACTGTCCTTTAGCTCCTCAAGACCATATACCTGGTCTTCCGTCTCACGTGTCCGTTCACTCTATTCTTCAACTAAGGAATCCATTCATCTCTGTGCTTTCTTCCCGCTGGCAACCCTACCAAAACTCTCATTTGGTTCTTCATCATATCCCTGCCATGCTCCCACCTGTTTCCTAGATCCTTCCTGCTCTACAATCAGCAACGAGTATAAAGAAGAGGAACAATGAATTTGAGGGCCTACTTACATCTTCAGTCCTCCGTATGGGTGTTTGAGACTCCTTGACAGCGTGATGTCCACCCAAAATTTGTTATAGTGACCGACCTTGGTCACTCCACAGTCTGCATCCGACCGACATCGGTTCCCATGCGTCTGTCCATGACTACCGACCCTACCAACATCGGTGTCCCTGTTGCCGACGTCGGTCCTCCTGACTGACATCGGTCTTACCTACTGCCGACGTCAGTTTTCCTGACTGACATCACCAGCTTTGGTCTGTACATGACCGACATCGACACCTATCTGTTCGACACTGGTTCCACCTGATCGATGCCGGTACCTGTGTTCGCCTGTGAGTGATGACTTTTTACCCGTGAGCTCCTTTGAATCAATCCCCATGTCCAAACTGCTCTGCTCAGAAGTATCCATCACCATCCACTGGTTTTTGTCTGCCATCTCCTCCATAAACACCAAGGCTTTCCAGTTCTTAAGCCTGTCAAATATATCTATCTTCCGCTTAAGAACATGCATCTCCTTACTGCTCATGTGACCAAGCCTACAAAGCCATGTCTCTGCAACAGAAGAAGAATCAGTAATATAAACAAGTAGATAAAGAGTACCTATTTTCTTACCACCAGCTAATTCAAGTGCATCCGCTATGAGAGTTCTTGTGCATCTCTCATCACCCAATCTTTCTAAAGAAATTAGCCATATCTCCAAACCTGGGCCCTGCATGACCTTCATCAACACCTGTGTGTTGGCCGCCTACAATTTCAGCTTCACTTCCCCTTTGCCAATTCTTTGGCAAGGCTCACCAGCTCCTCTACCTGGGGCTGCATGGAAAGAGGCAACCGAATCTTTTATCCAAGATTCAACTTTATCCAAGAAATATCCAAAAGCATCCTGTGAAATAACACCTGCAACATCTGCGTCTTCAGTTCCTTCATGCTGATCTGCTACCAACCAACAATAATATTTTACCTGCTCTTTCTTTCCATGGGACCGTAAGTGACCATCTGTGCTTTTCAACTCCTCCATTCTTAGCTTACTTTCATCTGCCATTTCTCTACTCCCATTCAATCAGAAACCCCTAAGAGTGACCTATAACCAAACACAAAACCTACTTCCTGCAACCTTAGCTCTAATACCACTTGTCAAGAACATGAAACACCGGAAGCACATAATTGATTACCAAACCAAGCAACTTAATATGCGGAAATTAACCAGAATCACAAGTAACTAGAATTCAGAATAACACATGATATGAGAGACAATACACAACATGTATTAATACTTATATAGAAAAGAATACAATAAAGAAGATGCCACTTCTTCTCCACCACCTCTTCAGAGGCTTCCCACACCTCAAGTGAATAGTAATTCTCTCCTTAAAGGCTTGCCACACCTCAAGACCTTCTTCCCTCTCTCTCTTGCTCAACACAAAACCAACTCTACAACCTGAGTTGCTATCCCTCCTTGAATGCTTTAGCTGATCTCCTTGACCTTACACCTATAGTTCTCCTTGACCTTGCTTGCTTCAATGCTCTTACTTGATCAATTTGATAATTACAATACATGCCTCATGGGTCTTTAAATAGAATCCCATGGTTATAAAAATAGAAATCTAACTACTAAAATTAGACACACAGCTCGCGACTTAAATTAGCCCCTTAGCATGCAAACACTCGGTTCAACTAACTAACTGTTTGTGCAACGAACAGTTCTAGACCGCACAGGCGACCGACGCTGGTCCCTACTTGTCTGGTGCTGCCGACGTCAGCTGACTCTCTGCCGTCACCGGTTTCCTTCTTCACTATCTCTGACCGACATCAGTCGTACTGCCGACGCTGGTGGCTCTAGTTCTTCAGCATCCTCTTCTTGTGTGTGCAAACCATTGAAGCTTTTAGCTCCACACCCTAACAACATCATTCAAGATCACAGTCACAACATCATCAACTTTTAAGATTTTAGAAGCAGATGCAAAATTACTTACTGTCATAACCAAACTGTCCCAACTTTCAGGCAAAGAACATAAAATCAAGAGAGCCTTTACCTCATCATCAAAAAAAATATTGACTGAAGCTAATTGGTTTACCAAACCATGGAAATCACTGAGATGAGTATGTACCGATCCACCTTACTGAATTTGCAAAGTAAATAGCTGCTTCATAAGGTATACCTTATTAGAAGCCGAGGGCTTTTCGTACCAATTGATAGGACCGAAACTCCCCAAAGCTCTGACATAACTTGTCAGATTTAAGAGCACACATGATTACCATTATTGATAGGACTAAAACTCCCCAAAGCTCTGACACAACTTGTCAGATTTAAGAGCACACATGATTACCATTGTATAAGCAATTAAACATGCAGAATAACCAGAAGAACAAATAACTATCAATGAGAAAACACACAGAATATGAGAGGCAACACACAATTGTATTCAACTCATTACAAAGGAAATTACAATAAAGAGATCACACTCTTCTTCCACCTCTGTGAGGCTTCCTCCTCAAGGGCTCCAAGTAATCTTCCCACCTGAGTAATCTTCTCTCATAGGTCACAACACACAGCTAACACAAGCTGTTGTTCACCTCATTGCACATCTGTACAATTGAGTACACCACCGTACTCCAAGTAGATCTCTCCATGATCTTGCTGATGTATTGTTGTCACCTTGGATCTAGCTCCCCCACCGATCTCCTTTCTAACCCTCGCATACACACATCCCTGCATATCAAACCTGATTTTACTTATACATACATGGGGAATCCTACTTGATTCCACCATGGGAAGAACTCTCCAAGCTTCACATAGCTCTTCTCCAAATTCTCCACTTAACAATACAGCCCATGAGTCTATTATATAGATCTCATGCATACACAAATTAGACTTGCGGCTCAAGGCTTCGAACAAGCCTTTAACATGCAAAATCCGCATTCACTTAACTGACTATTCGTCAATAGCAGTTCAGATCACCACAGGTGACCGACGTCGGTCCCTGCCCTCCTAGAGGTGACTGACGCCAACTGATCTTCTATCGATGCCGATTTCCCTTCTGTGTCCCCTGACCGTCGTCGGTGTGGCCTGTCGACGCCGACGACTGCATACGCTAGAAACCCTCCTGTTTGCCTTAAGGTGTAGCTTTTAGCTCCACACCCTAACAATCTCCCACTTGGAGATAAAGAGCTGCACCTGTACAAAAAAACTAGTACTCTATCCAATCTGCATCCTGGCTTGTATTCCTCTTCAAGCTCCCACTTGAAGACAACCCACCACACTCCTTATGGTGTTAAACCTGTGCTTGATTTTCTTCATTCTCATTGTACCATCTTCTGCCTTACTATACTCCCACTCAAATAGCAACCCCTGTGAGTAACCTGTAATCAACAAACACTTAACAGATCTGGGACATCTGTTAGTCAAACTCACTCTGAGAACGTCCAACCTCGCTCTGATACCAATGGATAGGACCGAAACTCCCCAAAGCTCTGACACAACTTGTCAGATTTAAGAGCACACATGATTACCATTGTATAAGCAATTAAACATGCAAAATAACCAGAAGAACAAATAACTATCAATGAGAAAACACATAGAATATGAGAGGCAACACACAATTATATTCAACTCATTACAAAGGAAATTACAATAAAGAGATCACACTCTTCTTCCACCTCTGTGAGGCTTCCTCCTCAAGGGCTCCAAGTAATCTTCCCACCTGAGTAATCTTCTCTCATAGGTCACAACACATAGCTAACACAAGCTGTTGTTCACCTCATTGCACATCTATACAATCGAGTACACCACCGTACTCCAAGTAGATCTCTCCATGATCCTGCTAATGTATTACTGTCAGCTTGGATCTAGCTCCCCCGCCGATCTCCTTTCTGACCCTCGCATACACACATCCCTGCATATCAAACCTAATCTTAATTATACATACATGGGGAATCCTACTTGATTCCACCATGGGAAGAACTCTCCAAGCTTCACATAGCTCTTCTCCAAATTCTCTACTTAACAATACAGCCCATGAGTCTATTCTATAGATCTCATGCATACACAAATTAGACTTGCGGCTCAAGGCTTCGAACAAGCCTTTAACATGCAAACTCCACGTTCACTTAACTGGATATTCATCAACAGCAGTTTAGACTACCACAGGTGATCGACATCAGTCCCTGCCCTCCTGGAGGTGACCGACGTCGGCCGATCTTCTGCCGATGTCAGTTTCCCTTCTGCATCCCCTGATCGTCGTCGGTGTGGCCTGCCGACACCGGTGATTTCATACGCTAGAAACCCTCCTGTTTGCCTTAAGGTGTAGCTTTTAGCTCCACACCCTAACATAATTCATATACATTATTAGCACTAATCCTAATGCTAAAAATGTGTATGTTTTATTAGAACTAGGCCTAGTGTCAAAAATGCATATGAATTATGTGGTCATAACATGTATGTGTTATGTCCTCATAATACATACACATTATGACTTGGATTTTCTAATCCTAAATTAAAATAATGTGTATGAATTAGGGGAAATGTCCATGAAATTATCCCCCAACCCTATACACATACCTATGTTTTGACTATGCCTCAATTGATAAGTTATTTACATGAATTCTAAAAGACTATGTGTTAGGTTGTGGAGCTAAAAGCTTCAACCCTTTGCAAACTGAAGGAACAATGGTTGCTGAGATCCAGGAGCACCAGCATCGACAGCAGGACTGACGTCGGCAGAGACCAGTGCAGAAGGCCACCAGTGACGGCAGGAAGTCGGCCGACGTCGGCAGAACCAGACAAGCAGGGACCGACGTTGGTCGCCTGTGTGTTCCAGAACTGCTCGTTTCATGGACAGTTAGTTAAGTGAACGAAGAGTTTGCATGTTGAGACCAGTTAGAGTCTTGGGCTACGAGGATAATTGTCTAAATTAAGAGTCTAAGTTATTGTTTGAGTTAGGGATCTATTTATAGACCCATTGGCATGTATTGTTTAATGTATGAGATAGAAAGGAAGAGTTCCTTCTAGTTGTAAGATCTGTGAGTTGCAGGTTGTTGCAAGCTCATTGGGGATCTACATGTAAGTTTGGTCTTTGAATTGCAGGTTGCAGGTTCATGAGAGATCAGCTTGAAGTGCTATAGAGTGCTTGGTGTACCGGCAGGGTTATTACTGACTGGTTGGTGAGGTGAACACCAATTCTGTGTGTGAGTTGGTTGTTAGGACCATTTTTTGTGTAGGAGAGTGTGTGTGAGAAGAATTACTGTACACTTGAGGTGTGGCAAACCTTTGTAAGGTGAAAGAGTGTGGCGGCTCTTTGTTGTATTCTTTTCTGTATAGTGTTAATACAAGATAGTGTATTGTCTCTCATATTCTGTGCTATTGGTGAATTCTAGTTACTTGTGTTTCTGGTTATTTCTGCATATTCAATTGCTTATATTTGGTAATCATACTGTGCTCTTTCTGAGGAGCAAGATCCTAACGGGTGGAATTAGAACAGGTGTGTTTGTTCTTGGATTTACCTCCACCCTCCCAACACTATGCTTTGTGATTCTTTTATGAGCTTCCAATCCAATTGGTTCATTAATTTAATCCTTTGGATAGTTATTTAATAGCACATTTTTAAATCAATATTAGTGAGAAATTGTCCTATGTTTAAATTACAAAACTTAAACAAGGATACAATGAACCCATATGTGGCTATGTGCTTTGTTATAGTACTATGTCGTCTAAGATCATAAAATAATATGGACAATAATGTGTAACAATATATGTTCAAGAAAATTTTACTTCCCCCTCTCCATGAGTCCATTATGTTTAATATATTTCAATTATTTGATGGCTTATGCCATACAATAAAGGATCAAGATGTTAAGCTCGTATCTATATGAATAAGCTAAAATATGTGAGTGATTCTCCAACTAATTCAAATATGAAATTTCAAAGCAAACTAAGTTACAGTGCAAATATAAATGATATGAAGAATGAAGTAACTATAATAGTTAATGTAGATCACAACTGACTAATAATTTTATCTTGTTCACTTCAAAATGGAGTCATTCACATTAGTATCTAAACCTCTTCATAATATACTACATAAATTACTTGATTTCAACCTTATATCTCTCCCTCCCCTGAAAGAGGTTGATATCAGTAGACCTAATCATAATGGATTCAAAATTAATGCATATTAAGACATGATATTTATGATCTCATTGAAGATAACATTATTGAGATTAATGAAATCATTACAACTACAATTATTTAGGAGAACAACCTAATGAGAATGTAAAATTGAAAATATTTAACAATTCCTTTCCAAATCATGTAACAATAGAAACCCCAACTAATCTTGAGGTGCATATATTACAAACCAAAATATATCCACAAGGGTTAATTTATAATTTGTTTTCTTCTTTGTATAAAAAAACCACAAATATGGTTCAATGAGTTCATGGTGCATGTCTAGAGCCACACTATTGGTTAGTCCTAATAACACAATTAAAGATAAGTTTTGGATATGATATATAGATTAAACATAAAAATTCAATAATTAGGGAGGATTCAAGGAGGGAAGGAGATAATTCTACTAGGAAAATGAAAAATAAAACTAACTTAATTTTTGTTAAAGATGGGTATACAAAGTCTAAATAGGAAAACATTTGTCATAGACTAGAAAACAATAAGACTAATTCCTAGATATAATGTGCTTATTTAAAACCCAATGAGACGAGAGTACAAAAAAACCATGTCACTCATGGCACCAACCAAAAGGGAGAGACAAAAATCTAGATTAAAAAAGTATATTTATTATCCATTATATTTAAATTTAAAAAGTTTTAAGGAATTTTTTTTATTTAATTTATTTCATTAATACATTTTTTTAGTTTTTAGTTTAAAATTTTCTAATCACACCCACTTCATGAGGTGATGATCAAGATAAAGACATTCAAGTTGTAGGATAACTTCCATTCCATCATTATTTTCATTATTTTTGATGAAGTTTTTAGTCTAATATCTTTCATTTTGAATCATATTTAATGATCAATTTCTTTTTTCACCTTTTTAGGAAGCAAACTTTGGATTCTCTCTGATAGACATTTCCTTTAAGGGAATATGGGAACAACCTCCTAAAATCTATCAAAATTTCTAAGGGTTTGTAATTATTTGTATATTTCATAGTCTTTGACTAATTATAATCTAGGATTCAAACACTTTTCAAATCATCTTTATGTTTTCAATTTTGTTTATGATTTATGAATAGTTATACTCGATTCACATGTTGTCAGATTTTTTCTAAAACAATAGTAACAAATGATAAAATACATATATAACATTATTTTTATTTATTATTAGCATGGTCAATTACATGTAAGTTAAAAATTTAACAAGTCAATAGTTATACTTTTCTTATTTGTTTGCTTCTATTTAAAATAAAATTAAGACTTTTCAATAAAATATATTAATATTTTCCTTTATTATTATTATTATTATTATTATTATTATTATTATTATTATTATTATTATTATTATTATTATTATTATTATTATTATTATTATTATTATTATTATTATTATTTCAATTTTGTGCCTTTTTTATAGGAGATGTCTAGTTCTCAACAAAATAAAAACAAGGATGAGGATAGCGACAAGCACAATGACATTGATGATAAGAATTATGATGATGGAGAGGAGGATGATGATGATGGCATGGAGGATAGAAATTAAATATATTTATATTTTTTATTATTATTGAAAAAAATTAAAAAATATTTATTATTTTTAGATTTGGCATATATAAAACAATATTTGATAACTTTGATTTGGTCATGTTGACAAAATTTTATATATTTTTTTGACATTTTAGTAGAAATATAAAATTTCAAATTTGTTCTCTAAATTTATTTTTACTGATATCTTTAATTTTTATATTATTTTTATGTCATTGCATATATATTGATATACTCTATAGTATTTTAATATTATTTATTAATGTTATATTTGATTTTTAAATTTACTGCATGGGATGTAAAACTTTATTATTTTCATTCAAGTTATGTTATTCAACACATGACATGTTTTGAAATTATCATTATGTTAAATGCTTTAATAATATCAACAATAATTTGTATTTTAGAATTTTTTATTATTTATCAAAAAATAATCACCATTTCTATTAAAAAATCATAGTTCAACACATTTACATCACATAGTTCAAATAATAACTTATCCCCCAACACAAATTCAAAAATTCTTGTTGGCTAAAAAACTATCTATATTTAAAATTTCTAACACATACAAATCTATCCAAAAAAATAGATTTGTGGTATTCAAAGTGCATTGGAGATGGTGAAATATATCTTACACATTTATTATATAGAAAAAATTGTTTAATTACATAATTTTTAGTGTAGACTATGTCAAAAAAAGTATCCATAATATAAAGATTAGGCACATCTTTTAGTATTTTTTCTTGATTTATAGTGTAAAAAGTGACTAATTTGGGGATTTTCCTACTAGTGACATGTGACAATAAGGTGACCACTAGTGTTGTCGATGTTGTATTTGAGATGCGAGAGATAATTTTAATAACCAAAAATTGCAAAGAAGATGAAATAAATGCATCTATTAAAATTGAAATGAGTGCCACAAATTTTACCTTAGTGATTAAAATTCCTTTGAAATCCATGTCTATTATGGTTTCATGAATCATAACATTCACAAAGTGAGGAGATGATGCCTTGAAGAAATGAAAATGAATTTTATAAGTCTAATAGAAGCACCATATGTCTTATAATTAAGTTTATATTGTTTTATAATTAAAATTTTTATATTGTGATACATTGTACTATCGCATAGAAGACACATGTAAGGAATGATACATTAATATATTTTTTTGGAATAAAATTTCAATAAAAATTAAAATATAATGTAATTATGAGTGTGGAATGACATAGGATATCACTTTCTATGGCTCAATACTTTCAAATTAATAAGGGTATAATACAAACACCTACAAGAGGCCCCATAAAAATAGTGTATCCACAAAATGAAAACCATAAACACTACCTAGATAACATAGACATATTAGTTCCTAATTGAAGAATATATTATCTTGATTAAAGTTTATATGTCTATCCATATTTTTATCATTTTTACATTGTGTGTGTAATTTTCTCACATGCATGCATTAATTTTTCCTAAGTGTAATGTTAGGAATTTACTTTCAAGAAAATTAATATAACAATATAAATATAACCAATATGTAGTGAATGGAAAGAGAATAACAATATTATATTTAGATATGATCTCACTCCAAATTGTATTAGGCATATTTTAGGGGGAAATATTCTTTGAGAACAACTCAATACAAATGATTCAATAGATGGAATTTCCTCTTACACAATCCATATATTTAATCTATTCCACTCATGAAAAATACTACCTCCCATCCATGTGCAATATTTAAATATATTAAATGAGAAAACTAAAATAACATATGCATATGAGATTTTATTATTAATACCTTATACAAACTATAATTGTTTGAAAGAAGGGGTCATAGCATGCCTTCCCAATTTAAGAAAAATACCATGCTTGAGATGAGGAGATTTTTGTTGTAATTTGATTAGTGGTTCACATGGCATGTCTTCCAATTTCATTCCATGTCACTATAGCCAAATATTAATGATAGTACAATTGTCAAGATAGCAGGACCATACTTATCAAATATGGACTCAAGTTCCAAGAGGATACAACATTTAGTGTTAATCTCAAGGAGTTATATTTAGGCTAAATATGTTGATCACTAAACTTCTACAAACATGATACATAGAATAATAGATGGGTCTTAGAAGAGAAGGGAATATCCAACTTGTATGTTATGGGACTAATCTTGTAAATAAATTTACAAGGATCATAACACTTTGGTGCAAGTTTATGATGACTCTTAAACTTCAAAGAGGTCTTCTTTTAAATTTAGATCCTGATGAAAACCATGTCACCAACATCAAAATATCATTTTGAGTGGTATTGATTGACCTATTTATTCATGTGGTTTATGCCAAATTTAGGTTATCTTCGAGAGTTTGAAAAATAATTTCATGTGTGTGGAGTGTGGCATCAACTATTTATACCTTGGAGCTAAATGGAATGTATTTCTAAAGATAAGGTAGTGACTAACTATAAACTCCCTCATATGGGGTCATCTTGGTCACAATTTGGTACGAAGAGTTTTACCACCATTCAATAAGAATTAACAATTTATCTTGTTGATTTTGTCTATTAGAGGCAAAACAACATAGATAAGTCTTCAAACATTTGTTTAAAATATTTATTTGACCATCAATTTTCAAATGGGAAGTAAAACTCATTTGAAGTTGGGTGTCATAATGGTGGAAACACTCCCTCCATAAGTGATTAGTAAAATTAGAATCATGGTCACACAAAATTGAGGTAGGTATCCCATGGAGGTGATGAATCTGATTGAGAAAGGCATTTAAAATAGTGAAGGTAGTAAAAGGATGGTAAAAAATGCAAACATGGGCATACTTGGAGAGTTGATCCACCACCATGAGAATCATTGATTTCCTACCTTACTTGGATAGTCCATAAATAAAGTATGTGTAAATATTTTACCATACCTAGATAGGGATATTAAAGGTTTGGATAAAACATAAGAATGTGGTCACTTCCCCTTTGTTGAGCTGACATGTTTCATATTCTACCAAAAACTATTTTCAATGTCATGTTTAATGCCTACCAAGAAATTTTTTTTGTGGATCCTTTTATAGGATTTTAGAAAACCTTAGTGGTGGGTTGATAAATAAGAATGATCTATAATAAAATTATTTTTATTAGTGTTGGTTTTCATGTTAGTATCAAACATATTTTATCCCTTAAATACTGTCCATCCCAAGAGTAATTTGGTCGAGAATCAGGACTAGTGGTCACTTCCTCAATGAGTTTTTAAGTTAGAGTATCATGGGAGCATTATTTTTTCATGATTTACCCAATGTAACATGGAGAAGGATAGAGCACATAGGATTGTATGTTCTTCATACTTTCAAGACAATGCTTTTATGATAATATTGTATCTACCCTTCTTTTATGTACTCTCATATTCATATCCCATTAATTTCGTTAACCATTTTTTATTAAGCTAAAATACTATTTTATCCATGATGTAATTGAAGCCATGATGATTAGTTTTGATGTAGAAGTGCATCCTAACTAGTTATGGGTGCCCCTTTTTAATGACGTGAAGTGTAGATAACATCTCTTTCTCATATTTTGGATAAGCAAAGTTTTTCCACATAAGTGACTTGATGGTGAATACAATGGGTCAACCCTCATGCATTAGAATATATCCAATGCCATAACATGATCAATTTAGATGATAAATTTTCTATTGAATTCAAACATAGCTAGAAAAAGTGTAGTGAAAATGACATGCTTGAGAAATTTTTAATTTTTTATGTTACTTCATACCACTAAAATACATTTTTTTAATATATCCATTAATGGAGTGGTTTTTTTTCCATAGTCATTGACACATTCCTATAAACGCATTCAAGCCCAAAAACATGTGAATGTTGTCAATTGATTTGAGTTTAAGACATTTTTCATATCTTCAATTTTTTCATGATCCACTTTGATGCCTTCCTTAGACATGATGTGTCTAAGCTACTTAATTTCCTTTTCCAAAAAAAACATGCATGGGACTTCTAGAACATAATTAGTTATAAAAGAGGATTTGGAAAGTTTGGTCCATATGTATTAGATTATCCTTCCAAGTATAGCTCTAAAAAAGGTTTCTATTAAATAATACCATGATGATTATGTGTAGAAATGGCAAAAATATATTGTTCATTAAGCCCTAAAATGTTGATGGAGCATTGATGAGGCCAAAGGTCATGGTGATAAACTCATCATGTCCATCATGAGTTTGAAAATATATGTTTGGAATGTCATCTTCCTTGATTTGGATCTTGTGATATCTTGATTTCAAGTCAAGATTAGAGAAGAAGAAAGCTCCATCCAATTAATTTGGTAGCTTATCAATCACTGGAATGGAAAAATTATCTTTAATATTGAGTGTGTTGAGTGCACTAAATTCAATACAAATAGATCAAGACAAAAAAAAAATCCATACCTACAATATAGGATAATAGTAAGCATTGATGTCGGACTTGATGACTCCAACCTATTACAATTATTACACCATTTTTGTCTTTCATTCTTCCTATAGAAATGGAAACTAGTAAGGGTGAATGTTTACAGGTACACTACCTATAATGATTTTAATCACATGATATTTAGGCCACTATGGGGGTAACACTTTAATTTACTTAAAAATAATGTTATGTTTAAAAAAGAGTTCTAATAAATCTAGTCGGTGGTTTTAATTGGAGGATTTATTGAATTAAATGGTGTAAAGTTGGGAAACAATTCTATGAGATATTTTCTTAGAAACTTCTCCATGAGATGAGATATAATTATACTTGTAGAGCCTATTGTAATCCTCTTGATGTGTTTATTTGGTATTTATTATCAAAATACATCCATAGCTCTTGAAATCACCATAGGATAGAATCTAATGTCTAAATCCGCTTTGCTCCTAAAACTATCTCACAACTTCTTAAAGGCTAAGAAAACTATCTTATTTAAAATTATTGTCCCCTAATGAAATGCATATATTGTGAAATTTTCCATTAGAAGGTAAGGTTCCTCAATTGGAAACCATGACATAAAAACTTGAAAAAAGAGAAACATAGTAGTTAACTTATTTGTCTATCTTAGGATCAATAAAGTTATGGGTATTTCTAATGTGAAAGAGAATAGTGAGGGGTTTTTATTAAAATGATCCTTTAATATTTTGAGTGGATATCCCAATCAAGGCATGAAATAAATATTTTGGTGGGAAAACATGGTGATAGGTTATTTTAACTAGGGTTCATCATCATGGGAATCTTGATCATCTTATGATTCCGTAGCATCTAGTGGTAAGTTGACATATAACTAATACAACTTTTATTAAAAGCACTTATGTCATATTTGATAATTATTCATCATAGTTGTGATTAGTGTGCATTTATACCTATATAATGAGTTTAATGGCATGTTTTTTGGAGGAGGGATTATAAATAGACTTGGTGATGTAGATGTCTTGAGAGAACAAAAATTTGAAGACTAAAGTTGAGAGGTGATCTTATCTTCTACAATCTTAGCAGATCATAAGGATTCCATATTGTTCTTTGGTTTAAAAATATTTACTCTCTCTCTCTCTCTCTCTCTCTCTCTCTCTATATATATATATATATATATATATATATATATATATATATATATATATCCCACTAATGGAAAATTTCCTAAAAAAATCATCACTTAACCTTCAATTTTGTTGGCCATGTTTCTAAATTGAGCTTGATATTCATGAACTATTCTAGTTTTTTATAGTTTGGTTAGGGATCCAATGAAATAATTAGAAGCATTGAAACCAAATACAACCAAGAAAATCTTTAAAATATCATCCCAAGTGGATTGGACATATTCATTCTCTAGGTGAAATGATGCAATTGGTACCTTATCTACCCTAAATGTTTTGTGTAAACTAAAATAATATTTGAAATAGTAATTCCATCTAGTTGGTTATGTACCATCAAACTTTATAAAGTCCAATTTAGGGTCACATGCTATGTTTTAGGATATATATCTACCTTCAAATTATGGGTAAATTCATAAAGTTAGGGGACACAAATGGGACTACCCGTGGATATGTCTTTTCTAAAAATTAATAAATCTAAACTTTTGTAGATTATTTGAGATGGTTACACTAAAATTTTGAGGATGGTATAAGAACATGAATTGTAGTATTTTGAGTCTAGTTTCTAAAATTATATTTTAAAAAAATGGTTAAATAGGTCAAATATTTTGAATTCTAATAGGAAATACTATTTTTATAGAAAAACAAAGTAGACAGTCAGTTATGTAGCCCCTCTTTTTTAGCATCATTTAGTATTGTTTAAAACCCTTTACTGGAAATTTAGATAAGATCATATAGTTTATGAAATATATTTTATAAAAAATAAATAATGAATATATTTTTATTTATTAATTTTATAGGTAAATATATGCTAATATTTGACAAAAAATGGATAATCAGTCATGCCCTACTTGCTTCCCTTGCAACTACCTAAAAATATGATTTTTTTATTTTCTTAATTTTTTGTATTTTAAATGTTTATATAATTAGGCCTAGTTTGTGACCATATCATGTTTTTTTGCATTTGCATCAATGGGGAAAAAATACATAAACATATATAGGCATGTATTTTTTAGGCATATAATGGCCTTAAAAATCCATAGTTATAAATCAACATAGATGGAAACCTTAAAATAGTCCAAAATTTTTAAAAATCATATATATGGAAAGAGGAGAGTGTGCTCAAAATCATAGTAATAATTTTATTAAATTCATTGTTAAAGTTCATAGTATTTTTAGTGTAAGCATGAGGAAGGATGATACTAATTAAAGTATACCTCTAGTTCTTGTGTTGCAAGGCTTCACCAATCTAATGGACACAAACACATTTCATCAAAAAATTGATGTAAAGATTACATATATCATTTTAATTGCATTTACATGGGGAAATTTGATATAAAATCATACTATATTCAAATTTATTTGAATACAAATGTATGGAGGAAACAAATTCAGATACCTATTAGTCTATATACAGACCTCTACCTTATGTTTGTAGCATTACAAACACTTATAGACTAAGACAACAAAAGATAAGACAATTTTGGATTATTTATTAGCTATTTTTCTAGTTGACCCCCCAAATGAATGTCATTCATCTCATATGGACATAATAGATTATATTATCTTCTTACCCATCATCCATTATTCTTATCCCATTATTCAACAACTTGTTGGGAATTTTCACTTCACACATGGATTCAAGGAATGTCAATAATCTCTAAAATTGGAATGTCCACCTATAGATAGACATAATTAAGATATAAAAAGAAAAAAAGGAGCACACTTTTGACCAATAAGAACCTGTTGGGCTTTTATTATAACTTTAAAATTATTGAAGACTTACATGAGATTTTCTAAGCATTAAACCATGTTAAAACATGATAAAAACCTATTTGAGTTTTTCCATTCCATTTCACATTAAATAAAAACTTGTCCAGGATAAAGACCCTTGTGATTTTCACTATCCTAGCAACATTTAGTGGAGCATTGGTCTTTACAATACCAAATTAGTGTTATTTGAGTGTTAGGACTATTTAAATTTAAAAAGACCCATTCAAGACTATGCCACCATATAAAATTATGGAAAGGCTTATTCTGTGCAAGACTATTTCAATTTTGTTACCCACTTTCCCATACATGAAAGCTTACCTTGTATCATGACTAAATTGGCACTAGTTTCCTTCAAACAAATACTAAAAAATCCTTCTGAGCCTCCAAACCCTATCAGGTGTTAAATTCATTAGAAAATCATAAAAGGAATAGGGTTTTAGATCTTGATAACACTAGGTGAAAATATTGTCTTGAATTTCATCCAAACTAGGAATCCATTTACCACTTAATAATGAATGAAAATTTTTGAACCGTTACATGTGAGAAGAACATGGTATGCATAATACTATTTAGGTATTTTGATACCTGACTTCTTCTACCAATTGGAATGGACATTTTGAATGCCAAATTAGGGATTTGGTCCCTAAATATAACTACAAAGACATTTTAATGTGCGTAAAGACATATTTAGGGAAAGATACTTGATTACAACTAAAAAAGAGACTTAAAATTAAAAGGGTATAGTTATTTTTATCTTCAAATCACTAAAGCAACAAATCCACTATGTAAGATGATTATGAAAATACAATTATGAAGTATTCATTACAAAAAAGCCATGTACATAAACAACTTGGCATGGAAACCAAGAAATCATTGCAAACATAATATATTAAAAACACAAGTTGAAAGTAAGGAAAAAAAATTAATTCACTCTATTTTTGGAGATACAATATTTTTTAAGACCAAAAATGGTCCTTCATCTATTTTTGATGATGGAAGTTGGATTTTATTTATTTTAGTCAAAAAACTTAAATTTTGCTATGTGTTTTCAAGTCCAAGCATTAGACTTAGAAATACAAGCCATTTTTTAGCCAAAAAACATGGTTTTTAAATTCAAACATAACATAACACATACATGTTACTTTGAAATATCACAAAAAAATAAAATGGATATATGTATACATGTTTATGTTTATGTATCTATTTATTCAAATTTATAACTAATAATTTTTTATTTTTTATTTGAAAGTGGGGTGTGTCAATCTATACACTACCACACAAAGGAAATAATGGATATATCGATGTAATGTTATTAAATTTGAACACAAAAACATAAATTTAACTACATATAATATGATTTAGGGTTCAACCAACCTAGTTTCATTATAAAATGAATGAAAAAGTCAATTGTTTCAATGGTGGAGGTAGTTAGGGATGATTTAAACCCCTTGAACATGATAACGACTATAAGATGTGATTTGGGAATAAATTATCTTATATTTCCTAACATATTGAATGAATGAGTTAATTAGTACAATTAGTGATGCAATTTGAGTGAAATTGAGCCTGATGAACTTAATTTAAATTATAAAATATGTAATTCAAGGCTCTTGATCTGAATGATATAAAAAATAAACCAAATAGGTAATTGGTTTAATACAAAATCAATTGGGGATAATTTGAGGCCCCTTAAACCTAAATTTGACTATAAAATGTGATTTAAGGATTAATTAGCTCCAAATTCGTCAGAGAATGTAGTAAGGAAACTTTTGGTTCAATACAAGTTTGACATGTATAAGATGTGGTTTTAGGCTCAATAAAATCCAATGTCATCATATAATGAATGAAATAATTAGTTGGTTAAATTGTGAAGGTAATTAGGCTCAATATGAGCCCCTTAAACCTAATTTCACTATTAAATGTTATATGAGGATAAATTAGTTTCGATTTCATCATATATTCAATCAATTAGTCAAACAGTGTAATTAGTGACATAATTTTGGAAACTCTAAGCCACATGAGTCTATTTTTAATTATATATGATGTGATTTGGAGTCAAATTAACCATAATATCATCATACAATGAACCAAATAGTTTATTCATTCAAACAAGGAGGAAATTGACCACAATTTAAACCCCTTCATCATAACTACAAGAGTGGGACAAGATTTAGAGCTAAATTATCTTGTATTCCATTATGAATCAATATAATTAGTCAAATTTTATTGTAACATAAGAATAAAAATTAGGCATTTTTAGTAGACATCAAAAATGAATGGAAACGCTACTTAATATATGTAAGTGTACTTTAGATTGAGAAAAAGAGAAATTTAAACTGAAATAAACCAAATAGCAACTCTTGAATAATTTATTGTGCTTGAAAGATATGTGGTTGCAAAGGGATTGATGAAGTGTGTGGATGAAAATAGCATCACCTCTCCTTACAAACTTGATGTTTTGATTGGTTGGATGCTTGATGATGTTGAATTATTAGATGATTCTGATGACACATCACTTTATATTTTTATGTCAATATAAATGGAGGTGTATGAGTCCATTTATAGATTTACTAGGATAATATGAACCATGGATCTTGATCAAGGGTGGAAGTTTGATCAAATTTGAGGATTTTAAAATTGGATATTGGGAATCTCAAGATTATAAAATTACATGGTAGGAAATAATTGAAAACTTTAGGGATTACAATATTAGATAGTGAAAATCTTATGTTTATAAAATTAGATGGTTGGAAAAAAGTAGGGAATTTTTGGGATTATCAAATTAGATAGTGGAGACATTGGACATTATTTTATTTGATTAATTTCCATAGTGGAGATCGTGGAGAATCAAGGAGTATTATTTTATTTGAAAAGTGGAGTCTTTAAAATATAAAATTCAAATGATTAGGGATAGGTAATGCCTATGGCATCATTTAAATTTTAAAATTGGAAGGAAGAGGATGATTTCGTGATGTGAGGAATATTTGACTTTTGGATTTTAATAATTATGGATATTTGAAATCCATGAAATTATAGAAGGATTAGTTAATTAATTTATATTAATTAACTAATATAATATGATGAGAATTATATAGGATTTGAGGTAGTTATGGAATAAATTAATTAATTGTCTAAGGAGTGATCAATAGAAGGTTAGGGATGTTAGTGCAAATAGAAGAGTGATTAGTTAAAATTGTCATGAAGTGTCCAGTTTTATCTGTCTACATTTTCCCCCTCTTTGAAAAGGCATTAAAAAACATGATGGGTGGAGTAACATATATTCAAAGAAATAATAAACCAAAAATAAAAGGTGGATAAAAACATAGATGAGATGAAGGAAAGAATGTGATGGATGATGCCACATCGAGAGGATATGCAGGGATGAAAGATGTGAATGGGCTCTCAAAAAATATAAAGAAGAAAGAATGGAAGAATTAATGAGTGGGTGATGATCAAATAAGGGGTGGTGATATAATATGTGATGAAGAGATTAACTCATGGATAGAATTAACCCACTTGAGTTAATAGTTACATGATTTGATTTTCAATGATGATAAATCAATTTACCCCAAATAAGATATATTTTGGAAGGATACATCTTGATATATAATACAAATTTTTATTTTCCCCAAAAAGGGAAAAATTGTGAAAAAATATCATAAAACATTGTAGTTTTGATTTAGGAAATGATAAATACCAATAATGAAGCTACAAGCTTGATTTTTGCCATGTAGGGTGAAAGATGTGAGCTTAGACTGGATGGATGATTGATTAATTAATTGATTAATTTAAAAGTATAGATCAAGAATGAGATGAGGGGAGAGAGGGTGAGAGGAAATGGAATGAATAATAGTCGAACTAACCTTAAAGAGCCCATATAATTGAGAGCTACCTGTATAGTCTATAAGGACCTCAAGTCGATATAGTTCTCATTTTAAGGAGGTATGATTATAAATATGATGAATGAATTCAACCCAAGGAAGATATTAACTCACTTGAGATAAGGCTTGATTGCTTTTATTTTTTAATGATGATGAATATATTTTCCCAAGAAGGTTTGATTTGGGAAAGATACATCCTAAGAAAAGTTGCAAACTTTGATTTTCCCCAAGTAGGTAAAAAGTTATGAGTTTAGATTATAAGCATTAGGTGATTGAAATCAATGATGAATGATCTCATTAATGGATAACAAATGTGTGATAGGTTGACACAAACAAATTTGTGGATGGTATAATAATGTTTCAAATAATAAATAAGATAAAAACTAATAGGCACATGAAGATGATCCAAAGTGATGAAATAATGATTTGAAGATTGATGTGATCATGCATTGAGGGATATCAAGGGTTGTGATACGATTCAATGAAATGCATACAATCTTGCCACCTTGACCTATGAGTAATTAAATAAATTAAATTAATACAATGAGTATGGACTTAGTTCATCATAGGTGGCATGGATCTTAGTATTTAAAATGACCAAATTCATTAATATTAACACATCCGATGGCATAATAGGAAGGGAAACTCAGCCTTGATGCCAAGAGATTAAATGTATAAAGATAATGAGAATAATATATTCCTATGCACAACATGTGGAAACATTGATATGAAAGATATGTATGGATCAAGAATAGAACCTAATAAGATATATTGTATTAAATAAATAAAGTAGATGATGTGGGTAAGCATGGATGTAAAGTTAGTATAAACTAGTGACTGCACCCTTATTTTTTATGTTAAGATCGATGAAAGAGGATGAATAGGATAACAAGGTCACATATAAAAATGATGGTGAGGATGAATAATCATGTAGTGATTATTATGAGTGAATACTTAGATAAGAATAAAATGGAAAGTATTATGGGATTATTCAAAGGATAAATACCCTTAAAGGAGTCATTGTTGGGAAGAAGGAATTATATGTGACTTGGAAAGGAAACAAAGGGGAAACTAGGAAGATGAGAAAATTAAAAGAAATGGATAAATGGAATGAATGAAAAAAATTATAAGATGAGGGTAGAAGGATGGTAGTGAAAAATGGGTAGATTGGGTAATTAAAAGGAAATTCAAGGGACTGTTATCTATTGTGCAGGGGAATGACATGATGAGGGATATGGGAAAAAATGAAAGTGCTAAAAAGAGGTTAAGAGTAGACCAAATATAAAATGAAATGGTGGTAAAATTGAAAGATAAGTAAAAATGGTATAAATGGATATAGGAGAGCAAAGGAGAGGAAGAATGGGACAAAAATGATGTTAAGAGAGTAAATAAGTAGGGGCTATTGTGGTCAAATAAGCATTGATAGGAAAAGTGATGGTGAGGATGGTAATGATCTAAATAATGGATTAGCTAGTGGATTTGGAGTAGAAAATGGAATGGAAAATCTCAAATGGGTTAAGCAAATAAGAGTAAAGTTGGGGATTGGTAGAGATATAGATGTGGCATGAGGATGGATGTCAATCATCGTGTTAAAATAGATTGACAAGTTAAATGGGTAACTAAAATAAATTGATAAGATAAATGGGATGGAAATGTTGTACATATGGGTAGTTATAGAGTGAATAGTTTGCTATAGAGGAGGAATGGGATGAAATTATTAAGGATGATAATGGAAAGAATGATAATAAAATTGGTTGAGTTAACCTTATAAACCCAATGTAGTTGAGCATTACCTACATAGTCCAAATGAGCATCAAGCCAATGTTATCATCCCTTTAGGGAAGAATGATGATGATAAATGGATGAGGATAAATGTTAATTTGAATTTAATTATTAAAATATGGATGAATTAATTGGATTTTAAAATGTATGCTAATGAATCAATATATTTTTCAAGGAGAATATACTTCCATTTTAGCACATCTCCACATCTATTTTGCAATCATATTTTTTATATTGCACATGATATTATGAACCATGATATAAAACACCATGATAACCTTATTTTAGTGTGTATAAGGATTGAAACCCAATATAATAAACAAATGACACAAACACACCATGATATGGAAAAATTGAGATGATGTTGTGTCATATGTTGATGCATAGACTCAGGTATAAGTGCAATAAATCACCATGATATGAAAAAACCATGATGACCCTCTTGTTGCATATGTAATGAATCAAGTAAAAACAATAAAATAGAAATAAACATGTAAGAAATAAAACACCCACAAAATTGAAAACAAAATCAACATAAATCATCTTGTCGTTAATCAAGTCAAAATCCATTTGTGAAGTCTCATGGATAATGATAGTTGGATGGTGCCCAAAGAAAGGATATATGTGAGGGAGAAGATGTGGAAAAAAATTTCATGATAAATTGAATATGAATTCGTTCAAAATTGATCATGTATTTAATCCCAATGAAAAATAAGAGTGTTCACAGGAACTCTAGATTTTGTGGATTTATATCACAATTTTTGGTGTTTTTTAGATTTTTCTAATGTTTTTGTATTTTTAGAAAAAAATAGATAGAAAAGGGATGTCCAAGATGTGTGTGAAAGAGATACTAAAAAAGTTAAAATAAACTCTAGGAGAAACTATGGAAATGGATGTGGAATGTGAAAGATGAATGATTGGATACATCCAAAAGGAAAGTTTCCAAGGATCACAAGTTAGGGATGTTTTCCCTTATGTCAATTTCATATCCTATTGTAAATGTGATTCCAAAATTTGATCTATCAAACATGTTTCAAATTATATTAGATACGATTAAAAACTAATGTCAAAACAAAAAAGTGCTCATTGGATAATGATATGGATTGGATGGAGGGATGCAGAAGGATGTAAACTTGCCCCCAAGCATAGAGGTACTCATATATAATTAAATTTAAATACTTATCTAATATCCCATAAATATGCTTTTCACGTTTAAATTAATTATTTATCTCTATATTTTGATTATTCAATCTCACACACACACACACACACACACACACACACACACACACACACACACACACAGAGATAGACATATACATATACACATATATCTATACATATACATATGTATGTGTGTGTGTGTTTGTGTATACATATACATATATACATACATACATATACATATATATACACATATACATACATATACATTATAGATACACACACACACACACACACACACACACACACACACACACACACACACACACACACACACACACACACATACATATACATACATACATACATACATACATATATATATATATATATATATATATATATATATATATATATATATATATATATATATATATATATATATATATATATATATATATATATATATATTTGGATGGATGTGTTTTATAGAGAAACTTGAGACGCATGATGTTCATGGACTAATATAACTCTCTTTCATATTCTATGGTTAATTTGTAATCCCCATAACTGTACTTAGTAGTGATGATGTATAAACCCAACCAATTAGGCTCAAACTTGCCTTTTTTCTCCCACTTTGAATTTGTATTCATTTGATTTGATTTAGTCATAAGGTAACCAACTTGAAACTCTCAAGATCCAATGCACTTTCCATACCTACGATGAAGTCAATTCTTATATGTTTTGAGGTGATTCAATGTTATCATTGTTTTATCATCAAGGATTTCTATCTCTTATTGTCATGAAACCATGTAATCCCCTTCAATAATTATGTCCTTTAATGATATATTTACGGATGGTAATTCAATCTCAAAAGGGAGGATGTATTCTAACCCAAAGACTCTAGAATAGGGCATATCACTTGTGCATATATGGATGTTGGTGTAGCAAGAACATAACATTGGGTAAAGGTGAAGATTCTAATTATGTATAACATCACTAATAATTATTTTGAGGATTTTAAGAATGTTTTTTTGGATTCCTCAAATTGGCCATTTCATTGTGGATAATAAGGAGTGGACTATCTATATTGAATATGCAATTTTCAATAGAGGGCATATACATACCTATTTTTAAAGGACTTACCATTATTATAAATGATAGATAAGGGAATTATATAATGTCAAATGATGTGATGGAGGATGAATTTTGATATTTACTTCCCAATTACATAAGTGAGAGGAATGGCATGAAACCAATTTTAAAAATACTCAGTAGTAGTTATAATGTGTTTATGACCATCAAATGAGGTGGGTTTTATATTTTCAATGAGATTGATTCCTCACATTTAAAATGAACAAGGAGTTGTGATAAAATGAAATTTTTGTGACAAGTCATGAATTATATCCCCGTGCTTGTGGAAACTAACAAATGTTATGACATATGCACATGCATTAGTTTCCATAGTCAACCAGTAGTATCTTGTGTGAAGGGGATTCTTATCAAGGACCATTCCACTAGTATGGGCCTTGTAAATCATATTTTGAACATATTTAATGGCTAAAATAGACTCTCATAAATTTAAAAAACAAATCAATGTTTTATCATATCCTAGCTATGATAGAGTGTGCCAAAGTAAGGAATATTGTGACATGTTATAGATGAAGAATTTTTCTAATTCTGTGATAAGTCTTTTGGAAGGATGTGATCATGAAGGTATATATAAATAATATTATACCAAGATGAAATAGGACCAATAATTTCACATACCATTTCTCATTTAAATGATTTTATGTTGTCATGATGAGTTATTCAATGAGGAACAAATATTATTGGATGATAGAAGACATTTCCAAAAGTGACCCAATAGTGACCATAGTGTTAGTTGATTTATTACTAAATCATGACACTTGATCATATTACATGTGATAAAAATATTTTTTGAAGCTATATACCATGCACTATGAAGTCATAAGTTTATCACAATTTATTTGCTATTGATCATTTACTTGATTTATGACAAGTTGGAAGTCACCATATACTGATTACTACTGAATGTTCTAGTGAATTATGAGATAGAGGCCTAAAATGAGATATTTATATTTTATAATATATTTCATGTAGGGAAACCCAAAGTGAAAATCATTAGGGATAAGATCTCCTTGTGGCATCACAAATATAACACCTACCTCTAAGCTATGGGATGTGAATAACCCATCAAAATAGATCTTCCATTTTTTTACTCTTTAATAGACAAAATAGATTAATTTGGAAATATAATGGTCAATGGTTGTTTATATAGTAATGGGGTTTCTATAATTTGATCCAAAATAGTTAATTCATTTATGGATCTCTGGTTAACATGTTTAATATCAATTTCATTAAGCAACATGATCAATTTTTCCATGTGGCCTATACGAGTTGCCTTTGATATAAGATATTTTAGTGGATCCACCTTATAAATGAGGATAATTTGATTATTAAACATATAATACCATAATTTTTAAGATGCAAATACTAATTCTATTCATATTTTCTCAATAGGTGAGTAATTTAATTCATATGCTATCAACGTTATGATTAAATAAAACAATGCTTTTCACTCCATGATCATCATGTTGAGTAATGGATATGTAAAGAAATAATGACTTTCCTGGAGTTGGAGGGACTAATATTGGTGGATTAACCAGATATTATTTCATTTTTTCAAAGGCTTCTTGAAAATCTTGATTCCACTAAAATGTAGTGCCTTTCTTCCATAGATGTACAAAATAGTGACATTGATTAGCGAATTGATAGATGAATATGTGGATTGGTTTTATTTTTCCTTGTAGATCATGTAGGTTTTTAAAATTAGATGGTGGAATAATTTATATTATGGTGTATACTTTATCTAAATCTACTTTAATTCCTCTTATATAAATTATGAATCCAAACATCTTTCTAGGTTTTATACCAAAGATGCACATATTAGGATTTAATCTTACCTTATAATCTTGAAGTCATTCCAAGA
The DNA here is from genome assembly GCA_037957365.1 of Torreya grandis. NCBI lineage: Eukaryota > Viridiplantae > Streptophyta > Pinopsida > Cupressales > Taxaceae > Torreya > Torreya grandis. Next base: position 6,493,390 of record JARHVA010000214.1, on the reverse strand, counting down.
TTCTGAAAAAAAAAATTGGATGTTCTACTATTTTTTTTAGCTTTCCAATGATGTATTACACAAATTATTCCAAAATATCATGCATCATATCATGAAATATGACTGTCATAGCTCTTTGATAAGTAGTACCCACATTCTTAAGGCCAAAAGGCATGACCTAATAATAAAATATTCTACATAGGGTGGTGAATACAATTTTATGTTAATCCTCAAGTGTTATCTTTATTTCATTGTGGCCTAAAAATCCATACATAAGTGTTAACATTTCATATCCATATTTGGAATCGACTATCATGTCAATATTGGGCAAAGGAGTATTATCCTTTTGGCAATCTTTATTGATGTCATTGAAATCAGTGTACATGTGGATTCTTGAGGGTTTCTTGTTGATAGGGAAAATGTTGGAAATCAGATCTGAATAGTTAATACACTTGATGAACCTAGACTCCAAGATTTTTTTGAGTTCCTTCTTGACCAAAATAACAATATGTGGGTACATCGTCTATAATTTATGCTTGATAAGTTTGGCATCAAGATGCATTACAAGATGATGGATGAGCAAGGATAACTATAATCTAGACATGTAATAATAATACCATTTGAAGATATCAATAAATTATTTAAGGATAACAATGATGAGCTAGCATTATTATTCAGTGAGAGAGGCATCGAGGTTAATGATGCATGGATTTTCCTCTATACCAAGGTTGACATAAATGGTGTCTTCCACAAGCATCATTGAACCACCCTCTAAAAATGTAGGTACTGAGGATAATTAATAGGCTTCATTTGATTATGGAATAATTTTTTATCTCTCTCACCCATATAATAAGAATTAGAGTCATTCATTTCAGACAATGACCACTTGTTGAATGTCTAGGAAAATTCTTGGACCAATTATTCAAATGTGTGTTGCTCCTCAGGATTGAAATCTAAGCTGAAGATGATTTGTGGACTTCTAAGAATCAATGTTTCCTTCTAAATATAATTGAATTCATCATCCATTTGTGCCTTAGAAAGTTTTTAACCAATGAACACATCTTTATTTTTACTTTTATTTTATCCAATATCACCTCATAGAGGTTTTCGCTAGAGGACATTAATTTTTTATTTTCTTGATTTTTATGATTGATGAATTCCATCTTCTCTCAAAATTTGGTAGCATAGTCCAATTTGATTTCAAATCCATTGTTATAGTCCCCAATCAAGACATAATCTTGAAGTCCCAATAATTTTTTAATTTCCTCATCATTATGAAAATTATCAAAAGGTATGTGATCATGTTGGTCTCAATCTATTAGATTGGGATAGGGAAGGTCTAGATGGATGGTAAGGATGGAATTATTTTCAAAGAGGTTTGTATGGTCAAGTTCATAATAGATTCTATAAAAATACAATGTATTTTTATTAGGAAGTCCTTGTTAGACATTGTAGTTGTATTACTTTTCAAATCATAGGGGTCTCCTTCAAGTGGTTGGTATCGGATGCATCGATTTGATTTATGTTGGGTGGATGAGATACACTCAATAATTCATTGATCATTTTCTTCCTAGCCTTTACCCTTAATAACATATTTATGGATATAGGATATTTGTTATTTTTATATCATGAAACTAATACATCACAATATAACCATGATTTGTCAAGATATTTTAACTATTCATTATTGAGATGTCCATTCTTGGAAAATGAAATAGAACCTACTTCATATGAATTAACTTTCTTGCCACACCATATTGGGCCTGCCATAGGTTTTTAGGGATAGTGTAAGTTTTTTAATGTGGAAATGATGTTTCATTTCATACTCTCCATAACCTTTATCCTTGATTGTGAGGTGTGTGAATGCTTTTGGATGGGGATTGTTGGATGTGGATGGAAGGTTATATGGATGGATGTAGGATGATTTGGAAGTTATAAGAAGCACATTTTTATCCTTTTTAAGTGGCATAATCTATGAGGTGTGTGAATGCTTTTGGGTGGGTATCATTTAATGTGGATTGAAGATTATATGGATGGATGTTGGATGATTTGAGACTTTTAAGAAGCACATTTTTATCCTTTTTAAGTGGCATAATATATGAGGTGACAATAATGGGTGTTATGATATTAAGCTTCCATCATCTTGCAGTATTGATGAGCTTGTGTATTTTTAAATATTGTGACCTTCATACTAGAGTGTGGGAATTTTGACATTGATGTAAAGTGAAGGGAGCAACATGCATGTCATGAAAACATGAATTATTAAGAAGGAAGTTACATGGTATCTTAATGTCAAGGACATGAAATTGGGTTTTACGTGTGAAAATCACAACAATGATGGAAAAATAAATAATTATAGTTGATTCTCTCAACATTATCATGCCTCTTGATGGTAAGGATGTTTATTTCCATATTTGATTCTGAGTACCCAAGGTGCTTGACTAATTTGAGAATTCAAATATTTAGTGTTGATACATTATCTATGATCACTTGATTGTTATTTTTTATTGGTAATGATCACCTCATTGAAGAGAAGATTATTATGGGATGGACCTCATGGTGAGATATCATTGTGATCAAAGGTGATTTTTTGACCAAAGGATAAATGCCTTATGAGAAATTAAAATTGTGAGTGATCAATATTATTAGTTAAATTTGATTTTTTCATGGTTGGGTATAAGATCTCCTTATGAATAGAAGATGTTTGTAATATATCCAAAATGTATATCTATGTGGGGGTCTTCTCCAACTATTATATAAGATCATATTGCTTTTCAGATGTAGATGTGGATGTTTTTTATTTGGACACATATTTATTTATAATTTTATAATGGTGTTTTGATGTGGAAGGTCCTTGAATTGTTACCTTAGGGTGTTGAGTAATAATATGTCATTCTTGGGCTTGGATAGGGTTGATAAATTAGGGCATTAAAGGTCCCATGATAATGATTCTAGTACATTAAGTGATGTTAGATTGATAATGGGAATTGATTTTGATAGTGTCCACATGATTATATGTGATGCATCCAATAATATTATATTTTTGTGGGACATTGTGATAATCCACATGATTGGTGTAGATATTTTGACCTTGATGGTGATCCTAATTTTGATGTTGTTGATTATGTTGACCATGTTTTGGGAATGGATCCTTGAAAATTCCCATAATTTGATTTTGTGATGTTGATGCATTATTTTTGAGATCAATGTTACCATGGCCTAATAGATCATAAATGTAGTGTTTTATCTACATACACTAATAGTAAAATGACCATTAATCAAGTGTTAAATATAATATTCATATTATATGTATCATTGTCATTTAGACTATCCTTATATAAAAGGATTTATTTGAGAGAATAAACTCATGTCTACTACCATAAGTTGTTAGAAACTTCTATAGGTTATCCAAGAAAAGTAAGGTTACTTATTTGATACTATGTCTTGATAGGAGCTCTTTTAAGAGTGACTTTAGAGTATTTTAGACATTATGAACATGCCTTTTTTGAACATATATACTTGTTTAGACTTTGTAACTCCATCTCCCACTACATTCTTGTTCTTATTAAATACATTTGGTTTTTTATCTAAATTTAAGCACTATTTGGAGGTAATGTGGAGTATATTTAGAGAACACTTTAATTAAACCTTTATCAATGAGTGGTTTTCAATTTTTCAATCCCCTTTTGATGATATCAACAAATGTAGTAGCGCATTAGAGTTTCAAATAGATTATTTTGTGATTAATATTTTAGAAAATAATGTTTGCTATTATTTTTGTTAAATGAGTGAGTAAATATGTTGGTCAAATTCCTTCATGATTACAAAATGGGTGAAAAACTTTGTCCACTTCTATGAGTAGTATTGAAAAGTTACTCCAATGTCAACTCATGTTATATGTTATATGAGAAATGCCTCACAAAAATTTACAATAATTATGAAAATGAAATGATGGATCTCTTAGGAAAATGAAGGAACCATACCAAATATTGGCCACCCAAGCTTCAAGGAAATAGTTTTAACAATAAATGTGATTATACACCACTTCTTGAGAAGACATGAAGAAGTCTTTGAGTTGGTCTTTTGGATCTCCTTTCCCTATCTATTTATAAAATTTTGGTACCTGAAAGTGAGGGGGAAAGGAGGTTTTAAAATATTTTCATTGAATGAATTTGGGCATAGTTCTTCAAACTTGAATTTTATGCTATGTTTCACCTACTTTGCAATCCTTATAGAGTGTTTTTCATCTATTGCAAAGATCTTGAGGGAAAGGAGTGTTTAGAGAGAGATTTTATGCATGTTAATGGGTGGATGAAGGCTAAATTAGTTTGATGAGCTGATTAGGATATGAATTTAAATTAACATTAGATTTAGGGGGTATGTACACCCTATTTTAAACTTTAGAATTATTGGGGACTTGTTATTGTTGACTAAATGAGATGTGTTATCATTGATTGGATTGGATTTATTGTTTCTTATTAGATGATTTTTTTTGATTGGATGATGTGGCCACTAGATTTAAGGCCAAAGCATCTATCATTTGGACAACTTTCTAAATTTGGTCGATTATAACATTATTTAAGTCTTAAGAATATTGCTTTAATAAAGTTCACTTTTCTTTGTTAGTTTCTTTGTGCTCCAAATTGAGTTTTTAGTACAGTGTTGATCTTAATCTATATAATAACTTGTAGTGGGTTGATCTTGGCCATGGATCTCTTGGTCATGTATTTAGGCTAGTGATACAGGAGCATCAAGTGCTTTAGAAAAGTGTTAATGTTCAAGGTAAATTACATGCTAAGAGGTCTAATGTATGTCGTAAAGGTCTTAGGAAGCCATGAGATAGCTTAGAATTTGAATTGGAGTTTTTCCCTCCAAAATTGTAGTTTGAATTTCAAAATGTATGCACAAGTAAAAATAGGTCCTAAGAAACTCAAGAGAGAAGAACTTGGTTCAATAGGATAAAGAAGTCATGTAAAGGGTGATGTAAGTCCTAAAGTCTAAGTAATAATATTGGATGTCATATTGTGCTGTGACAACCCTCACCCATACATTGGGTTGACTAGGATAAATAAGTAGTTTTGCAACTACTTTGATAACCAATGTTAAGAGTGGATGTAAATAGAACTTGTAAATGAGTTTTGTTTTAGATAGAAAGGAGAGAGTTCTCTATGAAGAGATAAAAGAAGGTCTAAAAATGGAAGAAGATATTAAGTTATGAAAATTTGTACATTATTAACAGGGGATAAATTAATCCTTAAATTTGGATTAGATATTTATTAGATTTCCTAGATTGATATAAATAAGGAAGATTATTTTTAAAATGGCTACAAGCCTTGAATGAGCTTTGTGACCTTGAGATGCAATTGGGAGTAGAAAAGAGTGATTAAGACCTTGAAATGGATTTAAAAAAATTATATGAGGTTATATAAGACCTCTTAGGATGATAATTTGTGGATTTGTTACCTATAATAAGATTTGACCCTTGCAAGTTAAAGGGAGGTTACCTAATGAAATCTAGTTAGAGTTAGAAGTGTAGTTTAAGAAGAAAATGAATTCATTAAAAGAGAATATGAGTTATGATTCTTTTTAAATAGGTTACGTTCATTAATAAATTATTTTAATATCACAATAAATATGTACATGTGTAAAGAGACTATTAATCCAAAGAATACAAGAGCAAGTTTGAACTATAATTGGAAACATGAAGATCAAATCATCAAGTAAATTATAATCAATTGGGTTTGTAAGCAAATAATGATGTTGATGGATAATTTTATGTCATGCCTCTACATAATTTGGTATCATATATAATAAGGTATGCTTGGGGTTTTTTTTTTGAATTCATTCCATTTTGTTAATTTGATAATAATGCATAATACCATGAGATGTGCATGAGGGATAACCTTGTAGGATATTAGGAGAAGAGAAAGTATAGGTATAATCCATTAAATTTGACAAAGAGTAAAATAATATTGAGGAGAGATAAAAGAGTGAAGAGATATAGCCCTAAAGTCCTTTTATGAAGGACAAGAGCTAGTCAAGAAAGGCTAGAAGAGAGAGGGAAAAGAGAGCATTGAAGCTCCAAGAGAGAAGAGGAAGATAAGAGACTATGAAAGAGAGTCAAGAGAGTAATAAGATATCCTAGATATAGGAATAAAGAAGAGGAAATGCCCATAATAGGTCTAAGAGTCAAGCTTGAAAGACTTTCTAAGAAGATGTCTAAATAGGCCTATAAAAAATAAGAGAATGAGGAAGATGGATATATAAAATGAAGTAGTAGAGATAAGAAAAGAGTTAGGGTAGAGATTTGAGAATATAAATCTCATGGTTGAGCTCATTAAAGAACAATAAATCCAATGGAGTGGCTAGAGTATGAAGAGAAAGGTGAAGTGGCCAATAGATTCACTAATGAGAATAAGAAGGCACAACAAGAGTGTCTTAAAGAAAGAGAATAAGATAGAGAAGTCATCCCAAAGAGGAAAGAGAAGAGTAATGTTTCCAAGTGAGTAACAAGAAAGAGAGTTAGTGAAGAAAGTTCTCACTGAAGAGAACAAGAAGGAGAAAGATGTTCCAAGGAGAAAACAAAATAGTGAAGATAAGAGAAGATGGATAATGTCCCTACCAAAGACATTCAAAGAGACCATGTGGTCTCTCATTTTGTATGCTAATTTTGATTTTCAATTTATTTTTGCAGGTAAGAAGACAAGGATAATGAAGGCCAAGTATGAGGCCTCAAATATAATGAATAATGGGCCAAGAATACTATCCATAAAATGGAAAGAAGATGAAAAAGAGAAAAAAATTCATGAAGAAGACAAAGTGTTGGAGATTGAAGAAAAAGAGGAGATTTATGATGCATTTACATGAATATAAGATGAAATAAAAGAGATATTACACCAAGAGGACAAAAAGGTCAACCATGAATACAAGGAGGAAGAGATGAGCTTGCAACGGCTATCCATAGAGGTAAATGAATGTTTAAACATTGATTTTTATTACATAAGTGAAAAGGAAAAGAATGAAGTGCAGGTTGAAAGGAAGCATGATAAATTTTATCCCTCATAGAGAACACAAGGGCATGGATATGTGTGGCCTAAATAGATTAAACAAGCAGGTGAAGAAATGAAAGAGGAGATCCTCAAGAAAGAGGTCAAGCAAAGCAAAATCATGATTAGAATACAATCAAAAACATGGAAAGAAAAGGGAAATGGCAAAGTACATCAAGTTGGCATGATATACGACCAAGACATGAGGCATGAGAATGATGCAAAGAGAGGCAAGTTGCAACACAAAAAGATTCAAGGCAATAAATGGGTGATAAAAAAAGTGTTAAGCATGGGATATACTGAGAGTGGGGGGTGAATCAGTATATCATATATCTTATAAAAATTTCTTTTAACCAAATTCCACTTAATCAAACATTCACGATATGTAACAAAAATCAAACAATAAACACCACACAAGATAGAGAGAGACACCAAATATAACATGGAAACCCAATGTGAGAAAAACCATAGAGAACAATCTCAAGTATATGAATGAGCACCAACCCAAAAAATATTCACAAGCCAAGCTTGTAGGAGCACCATACCCCTTTGTCGAACACCAACCCAACTACTATTCATGAGCACCAACCCAAAGGAGCACCACACCCCTTTGTTGACCACCAACCTAGTTATTATTTGTGAGCACCAACCCACAGGAGCACCAACCCCTTTGTCAAGCACTAACCCACAGGAGCACTAACCCCTTTGTGTATACCACACACCTATTTCTCAATGTTGCTATCTCAAAAAATGATTGATCAATACAACATCTCTTTCCTCTCTCTCACCTTTGCTCTTATAAGCTAGATATAACAAATACAAATCATATTCATCTCTCAAAATTGCTCTTCTAAGCTAGATATTACAATATCAAATCAACCTCTATCTCTCATATTACAAATGGATTCTCAAGCCTTTATTTATAGCTTTCCAAATGACCTTTGGCTTTCCCCATTTGTGACCCTTAAATCCTCATGCAAAATGGCTCCAATCTTTGATGACCCTTCATATTTAAGCCTTTGAAAAGTCATGTGGTGACCCTTCATGACCAAAAACGTCCTTCCATCTTTTGTCCTCATCTTGGTGACTTTTCATACTCCTTAAAGTATCCCTTCATGAGAAATTGTGCCCTTACTCTTTTATCTTCACTTGGTGACTCTTGGAATTCCCCAAGATGACTCTTCATAGGAAAATGTGTTCCATCCTTCTTTTTTCTTTACCTCATGGCTCTTCGACTTCTCCATGGGCCCTTCTTTTGTCTCATATGCAACCAAAAATATATTCATTAATATTAAATAAATATTAACTCACATTAGCTAAGATAAACAAAACTAAATTCAATGGGGCCTTTATCACCAATAATACTAAACCTTTGACATCAATGACAATATTTCCAACAAAAACAAGGTAAGAGCACAAAAGATCATATTGCAAGTATGCTCCAAGATAGTATGAAGGTTGAGGAAGTTGACAAGCCTACAACGCAATAAAAGGACATAATGCATGAAAACCAAGCAAGTGAGATGAAGGTACATCCATTTGTGGAATGACATGAATGCATAATAGAGGATAAGTGTTAGAAAAATGTTTTTTTCAAATGTGGTATATGATGAAATGTTAGATTTTGATTATAATAGTGAATATTTATTATATATAGAAACCATTGCATTGACAAATGGATGTGTAACAAAGCAAGTTGAGAATGAATCACCTCAAAGAGTGCTTGAGAAGCATGATGTACAATAAGAGAAAGCGGATATGACACTAAAAAATGAGAGAGTTCAAGGAGTATATAAAGATCAAGCTACCCAAACAAGTGAAGAACAATGTGAGCCAATATTTGATGAGGATTTTGAAGAAATACAGGCACTCAAGTTGCAATAAGAATTGGTAATGATAGAAACATACTTTAGTTTATTGAAAGGATTGGATACAGGTGTACATTACTAAGATAAGCTCAAGAATGAGCCTAAAGAAGGATCAAATGAAGAAGGATTGGATGGTTTATAGGATGATATCTATGAAGGAGTAAACAAGGCTCTTGAAAAAGGAATGGTAAGCATTAATGAGATGAATATTGTAGGTATGGAATATAAAAAAGAGGTTGAACATCACCAGCAAATGAAGAAGGAAGAAGATGAGTTACAAGCACTCAAACAAACATGTAAAGGAGAAGCGAATGACATCAAGGCAAGGAAATAAAATGAAACATTTTTTTTTATGATATAGTAGCTGAAGTGGGAGGACAACACCATGATGAAGAGGATGGAGCTAGTTTCCAAGATGCACATATAATATATAAGCTGATGGAGGAAGATAATCAAGCTGAAATGAAGAAAAATATAGCTGAAATAAAGAACAAAAAAAGCATACAATCTCTATGACTGCTTGAAGAGGCAATTTGTCCTCATGACATCCATGAAATGCATGTGCATGATGTTGTATATGTAGGTGAAACAAAGAAAGAGGATTAATAAAAGTATGAGACTCATCAATTGATTACAAAAGAAGTGGAAACATGGATAATTACATCAGATCAAGAGTTGAGAAGAAATAAATGGAAGAAGAAAGAAAGCAATAGCATGAATAATATCAGGAAGAACCAAATTGGACAAGATGGACCTAAGAAAATAATGAAGAAGAAAGAAAAGAAAGACAAGTGAAACATAATTGGTAAAAGAGAAAGAAGATGGCATCTTATTTTTCTCCCCTTCTAGGTAGTATGATGTAGGACCATCAAGTGCATTAAAAATTTTTAGTGCTAAAGGTTCAAGTACATGCTAAAAGGGCTAATGTAAGTCCTAAAGTGAAATTGAATTGGATTTCTTCCCTCCAAAATTATAATTTGAATTTTCAAAATGTATGCACAAGAAAAAATAGGCCCTTAGAGCCTCATGAGGGAAGAAATTGGTTCAATAGGATAAAGAAGTCATGTAAAGGGTGATGTAAGTCCTATAAGTCTAAGTTATCATGTTGAAAGCCATTTTGTGGTGTGACAACCCTTACCCATATGTTGGGTTGACGAGGACAAAGAAGTAATTTTGTAACTACTTTGATAACCAATGCTAAGAGTTGATGTAAATAGAGATTGTACATGAGTTTTATTATTGATAGAGAGGAGAGAGTTCTCTATGAAGAAGTAGAGGAGGGTCTGAGAATGGAATAAAATAGTAAAACTTCAAAGTAAATATGAGAAAATCCTCTAATGGACTCAATTTTGTAAAATTAAGACTATCAAAGATATATAAGAATAGTTGTTTTGAGTTTGTTGTTATCTCTCTGATTTAGTATTATGTAGTATTGATCATGAAATTGTGTTTAGGAAGCCAAAATTAATTTTATATATATATATATATATATATATATATATATATATATATATATATATATATATATATATATATATATATATATATATATATATATATATATATATATATAGTTTTGATGTGTATGGTTGTAGGTTTTGGGAGTATATATATATATATATATATATATATATATATATATATATATATATATATATATATATATATATATATATATATATATATATATATATATAGTTTTGATGTGTATGGTTGTAGGTTTTGGGAGGACTGTTGTTCACAGTCAAGAGGGAAGGTTCAAATAATGGTTGTTTTAGAAGAAAGATCAAGTACTTACTAAAGAATACTATGTGATTATGCTTGAGATCATGTAGGACCTATATGGTTGTATAAACACTTCTAAGTGAAGGGAATCCTAAAATATACAACTTCCTTGGTATACCCTGTTCCACATACAAGAAGTCCTATTTCTAGAAGGTTATGAAATATTACATATTTAGATAGTAAAATAACCATGAAAACATTGATTTATGGTGGTAGAGAGTATAAGATAAATATATAGTAATAAAATGGAGGTATAATATTTAAAATAGAATTAACTTTCAGATATTGCTACACTATGTACACTCTATGTTGGGAAGATAGTCTAAACCCTATTTTGTGTGAAATAGTGCAAAGTGGGTAGGTTTGATTTTATATTCAAGGAATTGGTGTTTTTAAGATGTGTATACATATACTAAACCCTATAATTATGTTTGTGACTTGATAATAAGATAGAGACCCCTTTTTTTGGATACAGTCATACACAGTCAAGCATTATTTACTCAAACAGAGCATGAACAAAGAGAAGCTTATTACCAATTGGAAAGTGGAATCTTATTGTTATAGATGAATCTATGTTGGATATATTCAGATGAGTGTAAGAGATGAGTTTAAATAAGTGATAACCTGAGTTCATGAGAATGGTTTTAAAAACCATGTTATTGTTGTAGGTAGTCATTTATTTATCTTGAGATACTTTGTATGGTAAGGAAAGCATAGTATTTGCTAGTTTTGACCCCTTTTGTGGACATGGTAAGGTTTTTTTATAACATATTTAAGAGTATTTTATATTTAATTTTCATGTTTATCACATCATTAAATGGTTGAGTTCATCACAGCCCTATTGTAACCTTGTTTGCTTGAAAAATCAAGGGGATTTTGATTGAAAAAGATGAATAATGAGATGGAAATGACTTTATAATGGTAGGATAAGATGTAAAACATGAAAACAAACCTATAAAATATTATTTGGGTCTTTTAAACCCTACACAACAAAATATAAGTAATTTTATAGGCTCTCGGCCCATACAGAGGATAAGAAACCCTAGAACTAGGGTTTATTCATTTTAGAGAGATGTATCTACCCAAAGTGGCTAAATTTTTGTAATGTTTCATAATTATATGTATTTTAAATAATTAAAGTGGTTTAGGTTTGGTGGTGTATGGATAAGTATGTATTTAACATAGTGGTCTTAGAATAGGCCTAATTAGGCCAAAAGAATAGTGGATTTCTAAAAGAAGTGCTAGATAGGAGAAGAATTAGGTTATGAAACTTTATACATAGTTCACACTAGATAAATTTATCCTAAAAGTGGGATTATATCTTGAGAGATATCTCATATTTATCTAACTAAGGAAGATTGTTTCAAAAAGGGTTATAAGCCTTGAATGAGCCTTGTGACCTTGAGATGCAATAGGGAGTAGAACATAGTGATTGAGCACTTGAAAGGGATTAAAAAAAATGATATGATGTTATATAATACATCTTATAATAATAAGTTGTGTCCTTGATACCTATAACAAGATTTGACCTTTACAAGCTAAAGGGAGGTTACCTAATGAAAGATAGTAAGAGTTAGAAGTGCAATTTAAAAAGAAAATGAATTGATTAAGAGAGAATAGAGAATATTATTTTTCAATCTGTTAAAAGAGGTTAGGAAAAATTAATAAATACTTTAAAGATCAAAATAATCATGTATATGTGTAAAAAGACTAGTAAGCCCAAGAATCCAAGAGTAAGTTTAAACTATAATTGGGATCTTAAAGATCAAATCATCAAGTATATTGTAATTAGTTGGGTCTATAATCAGATAACGATGTTGATGGAGACTTTTTTTACATCAGCTAGGTACATTGAGTATCTTTCAACATAAGTGGAATCCCCTGCTTGGGCTAGATAGGATAGGATTTGACCTTTATTTTCATAGATATATTATTCTAGATAGGCTTTTCCTTGATTATTTTTGAACCACTATATAGTATTATCTTGGCCATATTTATCTTGATCAATGTCACTATCATTATGATCATCATGTTATTTATTTGGGGAATGGATTACTAACAAATTTAATTTCAATTGAGGGATTTTTATCTATATTTTAATAATAATCAGGTTACTTTTATCTTTGCTTCTATTGAAATACACCATGGATGTTGGACCTAATGAAAATTGATGAAATTTATCTTAGGCTTTGGATATGGATTTGAATTTACTAATGTTCATATTGATATTGGTTGAATTGGGTTTACTTTCATTTTAGTTAGAAAAAATAATGTCCATGCATGCATAAAAAAGCTAAACCAAATAATCCTATTAGCTAGTAGATTAATTGCAAGAAAAACCACATAGTAAAAGGATGGTTTAGATAAGGTCTTAAAGAATTTTTTGGGTATCAATTCTACTTTTTTGTCTATTATATAGTGTCAGTATAATATTTTGGAGTAACAATTATAGAGGTTTATGTGCATGTATCCTACTAAACACAATTTTAAGGGTATGTTGAGAGTAAATTCTTGAGGCTAACCACTTACCAGTGCACTGGAAATATTATGTTAAAAAGCCTTCTTGTTGATAAATTTTTTTATAGGATTAAATAAAGGAGTCCCATATACACCTTGAGGTATATTGAGGCCCAAAATAATTGAATAATTTTATTAATAAAATTACATAAAATGGTTTAGTCCCTATGTGCCCACTTTGTCTGTAATATTTTAATGGAGTAATGTTGAAAAATAAAAAATTGAGGTCATTAATGAAACCCTGAGTATTAAAGTATAAACCCCTCACATCATAGTGTGGTTAATGCACACAACCACTTAGTAAATTGAATCAATAAGTATTCAATTTATACACCCCTTTGGTATATGGAGTTTGGCCTACCATGGGGTGATGAAATCCATGATTGATAGATCCCGTAAAAATTAAGAGAGAGTATACTTGTTTCTAATTTCCAAAACCTTTATGAAACAAATAAATTTACAATGAAATGAAAATTATTTAATTACTACTTAGATAATTAATCAAACAAAGAGTAAATTATGTGATTCTAGTCACCTAATATCTTTAAATGGGGTAAGGGGAGATTATACACACACTAAACTATTATAAACACGTAAATAAACACAACATGCAAGCAATCAAAAAGAAAAGTTCATTTTTAAAGACACCAATTGAAATGTTGGTTCATTTTAGGTATTCCAAAGTAAAATGTGTTTTTATTTATTATAACCACATCCTTGATCAACAAAATCTTTAATAAAATCAGTTAGTAGTATTAAAATATCGCTTTGGTGGGAAACCTGCTTGCAAATGGATTAGACCTTTAAAACATATATATTTGATAAGAAACCTAAAAGTAAATAGATTAAAACTTTAAAAAACTCTTTGATGAGAAATATTCAAGTAAATACATTAGAACATTAATATAAATCTCTTTGATGAGAAAATACAAGTAAAATATTATAACTTTAAATAAAATCTCTTTGATGAGAAACTTGAAAGTAAATAAAATAGAACTTAAAAGAAATCTATTTGATGTGAATTTTGCATGTAAATAGATAAAAACATAAAAAATATCTTTGATGAGAATACTGAAATTAAATAGATTAAAACTAAAAAAATATTAGATTGTTTGGATAAGACATTTCTATTATTCCAAAGATGTTTATGGGGTGCTTAGTCCCATTAGGCATGCCAAAATGTAATACAAGAATAAAGATTAGTGATTGTTAGTATAAATTAAAAAACAAATGGAAACACTATTTAATCTATGTAAGTGTGCTTCAGCTTGACCAATATAATAAATTAAAAGTGAAATATATCTAATAGCATACCTTCAAATTACCATCTTGAATAATTTATTGTGCTCGGTAGATATGTGCTTCAAACGGCTTAATGAAACATGTGGATGAAATTGACAACACACCTCCTTACAAATTTGATGTTTTGATTGGTTGGATGCTTGATGATGTTGAAACTTCATACTATTTTGGATGGCACTCATTTGTCTAATTAAATCTTAATAGAAATGGAGGTAGACAAATCAATTTATAGGTTTACTATGATAATATAAACGATTGATCTTGATCAAGGGAAGAGAATTGGAAAATTTTGAGGATTATGAAATTGGATAGTTAAAATACTATAATTATAAAATTAGATGGTGGTAAAGAGGTGGGAAATTTAGGGATTATAAATTAGATAGTGGAGATAGTGGAGATAGTGGGGAATCATGGAGGATTAAATGGGATTAATTAATTTGATAATGGATAGAAGTGGGGATCAAGAAGGATTATTTTATTTAAAAAGTGGAATCTTTGAATTATAAAATCTAAATGATGGAGGATAGGTGGAGCTTGTGGCATTATTGAAATTTATAAAGTGGAAGGAGATCAAGGATGATTTCATGATGTGAAGATTATTTTAACTTTTGATTTCAATAATTTTGGATATTCCAAATACATGGAATTATGGAATGATTAGTTAATTAGTTTGGATTAATTAATCAACAGAATAGGATATGATTTTTATAGGATTAGAGGTGGTTATGGAAGGAATGAATTAACTTGCTTGGGGTGATAAATAGTGAAAGATAAGGATGTTAGTGTGAATAAAAGAATGATTAGTTAAAATTTTCATGAAATGTCTAATTTTAAGTGTTTATAGGTGAAATTATATACATTATTTGGGCCAAATTAAACCCCATAAACCTAATATATGGCTCAATCAATTGTATAGTATGTACATTATGTCTTAATGAACCTGCTATTTTCAAAAATGCAAAAAAGAAGGTAATCGGGGCCAATCTAAATTTTTTGAACGTAACTATGAGTATAGGATGTGATTTTGGGATAAATTAGCTCTTATTTCCTGGCATATTGAGCCAATTAGTCAATTGTTACAATCAGTGAAGCAATTTGGATGAAATTCAACCCTATGAACCTAATTTTGACTATGTAGGATAAATTTTGGGGGTCAATTAACCCTGATATAATAATAAAATAAAACAAATAGTCCACCAATGCAATCAAAAAGGAAATTGGGGCCAATTTGATCCCCTTTAACCTAACTACAAGATAAATACATGATTTAGGGTTAAATTAGCTTTGATTCTATTAAGAATTGATCTGATTAGTCAATTGGTGAAATTAGAATTATGATTTGGGCCATGTTAAGCCCTGTGAACCTAAATTCTAGCTTAATCAATTATATATGGTATAACATATTGTTTGATTGACCTTAATTTATAACAAGTGAAAACATGGAGGTGATTGAAGATAATTTGAATCCCTTGAACCTAATTTTGAGTATAAGATGTAATTTATGGATAAATTAGCTCATATTTATTTGCATGCTAATTCAATTAGTCAATTGATACAATCAATGATGCAAGATTGACAAAATTGAACCCCATGAACCTAATTTTGACTATATAGTATCTAATTTGGGGGTCAATCAACCTTAATGTCATAAAAACCTAAACCAAATAATCCACCAATTCAACCATGATGTAGAATTGGGCCATTTTTAGTCCCTTCAACCTAATTATGACTATAAAATGTGATTTGGGGCTCAATTGGCCCCAATTGTACACAAATGTAATCATAGAGTTAATCACAGCTAATATGAACCTCTTTAACCTAAATACAAGTATAGGATGTTGTTTGGAATTAATTAGACCATGTGTGAACTTAATTTCAGCTATATAGGATGTGATTTGTACATCAATTAACCCTAATTGCATCTTATAATATTATAATAACATAGTCATGGGTGATGGATATCATTTAAATAAGAGGAAAATTTTAAATCAAAAAATAGTAGAGCAATTACAAGTGTTGAGAAAAAAATAAAGGGTATGAATGTAAACATTTCACTCAAGACAAGGTACAAATATTATCCCTACTAAACCAAATGTCATAGATAATGATGAAATGGATAATGATGAATTGAATAATCAAGATGAATATTTACCTAAAATTCTAAATTATGTTTTAATCTCACATTCAAATTATGACATTTTTTTTTTTTTGATGATGAATCTATGAATTATGATTCCCCCCTAAAGATAAAGAAAATTACATGGAAATAAAAAAAGATTAAATTAATAATAAATAAAATCCCATGGAAATACTTAACAATAAAATTAGTAATGAATAAACTAATAATGAACATAACTATATAGAAACACCATCTCAATAAATTCCACCATTAGTAACATCTACAAGGATTTTGTGTAAAAAATGCAAGTAATTAATTGAAGCTGATGAAAACATTTTGAAACCAATGCATAATAAAATGTCTCACCACCAATCAAGAAAAATAGTTGAAAGAATTTGGAATAATTTACTTGAAAATGTAGAATTTGATAGTCATAAATGTCAATTATTTGTTTCACTAATGAAATTGATTAAGATGAGACCTATAATGTACACCCTAGGACTAAGAACATCTAACATAAAAGGTGAAAATAAGGAGACTATTCAAAATATACATGTTGTATATCATACTATAGGGATGAAGATATGTAAACAAGATTTTAATGTTTCCTGACGCATAATTACAACTTGTGTAGTTCGTGGTCAAACAAAGAGAAAATAATTGATTCTAGAAAGTAGTCAAGAACTAAAAATAAATATAAAAATGTAATGAAATCAATTGGGATATGTAAAAGACTTAATTATGCCAATACTAATGATCTATGGGAATTATCTGGTAGACTTACACAAAATACAAGGTTATACCCAATGCTCTCAAATATTTACTTGCAAAATTTTGGTAAGAAAATACAATAGTTTCACCCAATACAAGAGATGTAGTGAAAATAATATTTGGTTCTCATAAGCATGAACCACATCTAAAATACTTTCTAGGTATGACCTAAACACAATTATGATTTTTACAAAAACATACACATATTTATATTAATTAACGATATTTTGAGATGGTAAAACCCTTATATGTAAAAATAAATCACACACACACCACGTATTATTTTAGGAAACATGTTAAATTTTTAATGTACTATGATTTTTTTCATCATATACATTTTACTTTAAATACTCATTTTTTTTATAGGAGTGTGGCATGGAAGTTCTACCAAAATTAACAAGGGAATTAATTTTTTTTATTTTTTTAAAAATACCAGATAGATTTTATTTATATAACAAAGCATGCTTGGATGGAAATTACAATATTTTTGTTGGATTACAAAAATTCAAAAACTTATATGCATGTGGAGATTACAAGTGCAATTAGATAGGAATTAGTTATTGGAAATAATCCACACCTAGACCAATAATGGTTTGGCCATAGAGGGGATATATTAATTGGTAGCACACTCCAATAAAAAATGGAAGGTCCTAGGTTTGAGTGCTATTTGGTCCATATGAGTTGTATCTCTACTTGTGGTATCAGATCCAGGCTAAGAGCCACAAGAACCTATAGTGTGGCTTAAGGGTGTGTGTTTTAAATAAGCCACACCTAGACCAATGATGGGTTGGCCATAGAGGGGCATTAATTTAGTTGGTAGATCATTCCAATAGCAAATAGAAGGTCCTAGGTTCAATTCCTAATTAGTCCATATGAGTTGCAACTCAACATTCATTGGTTCAATAAAATATAAATGTGTGTCATATAAATTAAAATATGGTAAAATATATAAAATGTGTGATCTTGTTACAAAACAAATACATGTTTCATAATTTATGGTTAAATTTAGGGAGGAAATTATTTATTATTATGTAAAGTACACACATAGAGCTAGATGATTGGATGAACAATTCAATTTAATTAAGGACACATTCCCACATAGTTCTATTGTTTTAGTAGTCCATTTTTTTTAGAATTACACAATCAAACCACAAATGGAATTTTAGTAATATATTACAACATAGTATAGGTTTCCATATTCATGCATGCACATTATAGTACAAAGCAAGATAAAAAAATATTAAGGTAATATAGTTTCTATGTTATTAATGATCGATCTAATTATACAAAGTACATGCAAGGTTATTTTGAGATGTTTTTAACGTAAATTTTATTGAAAGGAAAATTAATTTCAATAAGAATTATATTTGGTTATAAAATTGCACATCACAATTTAAGAATACATGGGTGTTTTACTAGTTGAGAAAGAAGCATGTTACCACTAGGGTAGAACATATTTGTAGTTCCATTAAGGTTGGACATGTAAAAGGGGAGCATGATAGTATTGGATCATGTTTCAAAAAATTCATTAAAATAAAGAAGTTGAAGTTTAAAATAGGTGTTATTTTGACTAATGCAAAAACCATTATTGAATAATGTAATGAGAAAATAGACCATAGTACTCAATAAAATTCTAGTGTTCATAGATATTTTTGGTTGATAGAAGAAGAAAAGGTGGAAAATTATAAGAATTTTATGAGATTAATCGGATCAAGTGATCTCCACTCATTTCACATAAGCACATTATTAGATTATACATACAAGACTCTTGCCATGTTTTTATATTGAATGCATGGACTTTGTTTGGAAAGAGTGTGAATCACAAGATTGGGTGCATGAGTGGAGATATAGACCTCTAATTTTAATCGACACATATCAAGTTATAATAACATTACCACTTAAAAATATGACATTATCACATGACTTTAACCATCTATATGGTCTAGTGAAACTATGAGGAAGATTAATTATTATGTACTAAATTATCATTATCTATATTGAGATCATTACTAAAAATATATCTTTTTATGATAGAGGGCATGTTTTTGTAGTTATTATAGATGAGAACAATGAATAGGTAATAGATTACTACTTATGTCAGTGTGCATAGGAAAAATTAAATTGACTTACCCAGTAACAGATGAGGAAAACATTGACTTTCCTTGGGTTTGTGGTAGTCACTAAAAAATCGATTCAATGATATCCTATCATAGATTCAGATTTGTGGTTGTTTGAAGACTATGAAACACATAAGAATATATTAAACTAGTCAAATTTGGTTCTTATAAAAAATATTCAATTTCTCAAATATAATGATAGGCCATTAAACAAGAATTTATGGAAGGTTCATGAGTTTGACCACAAAGACATTCTTGATACTTTCAATATTAGAGAAAATCCCAATGGTCCTTTAGATTGAGATTCCTAGGTATGTTGAGTTATCAAATATAAATATATTCAATTTACTAACTCTTATTGATTTTTTAAGTAGTACATATAAATTTTAATTTTAATTACTTACTATTAGTTTTTTATAGGTTAGTGATGTCAAATGAACTTTCACCTTCACACGGTTTTCTCTACTAGTAAAGAATTTAATATTATTGAATCTAAGAGAATCTTTAAAAAAATTAAAGAGAATGTTGGTACCATTATTAAAAAAATACATTTTCTCTTGAGGCCATAGATCATACTATATCTCCTAATCAGATGGTGTTGGAGTTCATGGTCATGGGAGAATATGCAATTTGCCTATCAAGACATTTTAGAGGAAATTTATTTGTATGGGGAGGTTAATAACTTATCTCTTAACTTTTAAAATGTCATATTTTAGGATGGATTACTACAACATGTTCAATAGATTCATCTGCAAGTTTTGACCATCGTGCTACAAGATTAAATTAGAGGTTTCTGACATTCATATGAGGGTCATTTCTATTTATGAATATGATTTATGGTTAATATTTTATGCATGTTTGAATTTCACCCAAAAATAAATTTTATCATATTGGGAAAGGCATTCTTGAGGTTGAAACAAGTACTCCATCTCTCGATTGGGCATGCTTAGAGGCCAATAACCTATTCATAGATGTTATACACCACATTAACATGTTAGTAATGTCATTTTTATCCATGAAACACCAAAGTTGGAGATATCCAACTATTGAATCAACATTGAAAAATTTAATTGTTAATTTTTTCACACTCTTATATAGTTTTAAAAAAATGCATGTTAGTGGATTTGGAAGTTGTGATCATGAGAACATGTGTCAATTTCCTATATAGACATGTTGGACATGATGGATTTGCATGTGGATGTCCTTGAGATATAAATATCAGTTGGAGGATAAGAACTTGTCTATTGACTTCAAAAAAAGTTGTGTTTTAAGACATATTACTATAGTGTATGCCACATATTCATCTACAAGTTTTGATCACTATGCTCTAGGATGATATTAAATGGATTTGACATGCACATGAGGGTTCTTTTGGTTTATAAAAAT
>JARHVA010000214.1:6462500-6467500 GCA_037957365.1 Torreya grandis | reverse complement strand
TCCAATTTACTGATAATCATGCAAGAAAAACAATGAAACTACAAGTATGTGCTCCTGCAAGGTAAGTAAACACAAAAAAAATCCAAAAGTAAGTTTCAAGGACTCTCTAAATTAAAAATAAAGGACTTAAAAACCCACAAAAAATATCATGCAACTAACATTCTGATCATTTCTTTGTATAGAACAATACATAGTCTAAGTAAACAAGGTAGGATACAGGAAAATACAGGGTTTATCTATAAATATTTTATGATCCTTAAGATTAATTGGATTACTTATTGAAACTCAGCCACTATAAAGTAACATTAACATTTATACACATTTTGTAATACAATTTCAAATTCTTTTATCCCTTAGAAACACAACATAGTCTGCACACAAAGAACAACTCCTAAAACAGGGGTTTGCTTATAAATATATCTAAACACTAGATGTTTTGAATACCATTCCTATCAAATAATAATATAAATAAATAAATAAAAATTATAATAATTATCAAATTCCATTTAATCATCTATCATGAAATATATAGTCTTCAACCAAGCCAAAATACTCAAGTCAGGGGTCTGTATTACACTTTATTGAATAGGGAACTTCTTTCCTCTATTACTTATAAGTATTTTCTAAAAACAAACATTCATAAATTATCCTTCAAAAACATTTTTAATTAATTAACAATCTCATTCTTTCATCAACAAAACATATTCAGTCAGCAATAAAAGTAATTACTTCAAAATAGGAGTTTATGTTTTCTTATCAAAATTTGAATATCTTTTATTCATTGTTATTGGGTTTGAAGTTCCCCTTACACTAATAAATTCCAATATTTCATAAAAACCAAAAATTGACAATATTTATATCCAAGGTAACTATCATAACTACCTCTTTGACCTTTTCCCTCGTAGAGGTCTCTTGCTACATAGCATTGTATTGATTTTCACACAACATAACATATCTAGAATCAGGACCATAGATTAATGAACATTTGGTGGACATCCTATAATGTCAAATCTCCTTAGACATGTTTGTTAACATTTTTCCACCTTAAAAAATATATAAGAGTCATTAAATTTTTTTGACAAGATTCAAATTTTTAAAAGGAGTTTTCGGCAAAAAAAGCTAGAATTCAAATTTCTTACACCTTGAGACTGCCTAGACTCCATATTAGGACTACTTATGACCTCTAGTACCTATTACACACTTATTATACTACCTTAAGATTAAAATGAATCAAATTTATGGTCCTTATAGGATTCCTCTACATCAAAACTCATAATGAAAATAACACAAAGATTGATCACCATCCTAAGATGATTCTAAATCATTGTCACAATTCAAGACAAAATACACAAAAAAAATATATGTTTTCTTTACCCCTTGATTGTATATTATTTAATTATATTTATTTCACATGGTTAAATAGGTAAATTCTAATTATTTGTTACATATTTATAAATAATGAATATTTTCATATTGCATTTAAATATTTTTATTGTATTGGTGTGTTTATCTATTGAATGCATTTATCTTAAAAAATTCTAGTGAATCCATCCTCTAGCTTGTTTGAAACAAACCCTAGATTATAATATAAGGTTTCTACTTATCTTAAAATAATCTATTTTTCTTTTAGATATGAATTTTGGCATGGGTATTACTTAAATAATGATTACTTATATTTTTTTCATATTTCTTCTCCTTTGTGTGGTTGCATCCAAATTTGTAACTTCCTTCAACATGTTCACTTCTACTACAAGCTTTATGAAGCCCCACTTTTTGGATTGTTGGTTTAATATTCTTGATGACTAATGTATTACATATGAGGGTATATTGCATCTAAATAACATTCTCAATCCTCATTCTTTGTTTACAAATACGTTAATGAAAAAACTAATGATGAAAATAAAAGTCTAAATGAATATGTGGATACTCATAATATGTGTTTGTATGGTTATGGGTGTGGTTATGTGTTTATATGAGGAGCCTATTTATACTATTAATTTATTTCCAATAATGAAAGACCTAAAATTTAAAAAAATGTCAATATTGTTAGTGCATCACATAAAGAAGATACAATATACATGAAATAAATTAGCACTTATTATGTTGAAATTAGCAATGTTTCATGCTAATATTTCTAAAGATGAACCAAAAATTCAATGCTTTTTTTCCATTTAAAATGATTAAAATAGTGAATAAAGTGTATGTGTGCTTATTTCCAAATTAATTATAATGTTTAAAATCATGTTCCTTCTTTAGATCACTCAAATGCAACTAGTGAAAATATTTATGTTTCTATACCTTGTAATGATCAACATGAATGTATTACTTTTTACCCTACCTTACTTGCTTGGAAATATGAAAGTGATAATACAAATTATTCCAAACAATTAATTGAAAATTAAATGCTTCATGCATCTACATTGTCAAATACATTTTGTACATCTCATTCTAGACTTGTACAATATATGTAAAATAAAAAAAAGTTTATTGCATGACAAAAATGATAATTTCAAATCACTTGTCTCTTTTTCATAGGATCATGAGGTACCAAACGTATAAAGTAACATTGAATTTTATCTCTATATCCTATTTTTGACCTCATAAAATGACAATGAGTATTGCATTTTTCCTTTTATTATAAATCAGGTAGAAAATGTTATTCCTCCTACCTCCTTTACATTTTCTACTAAAAATGTTTCAAATTTAGATCAACAAAGAAAAACCATGTCTCTTACTCTTAAGACTCTTATTCCAATAAATTAAAAATACCCAAAAGAGTGATACTATCACTCATAAAATCCAACATAATATAGATTATTATTTAGTAATAAATACTCCTCTACTTAATGTTTCAAAACTACATGATGATCCTATTATAAAATGAAACGAAGGTAGTAAATAACCTATTATTATGTTCCATATGGGTGGAAAATTACAACATCTATGAAATTATTCAACCTCGTTACCCACATCTCCTAGTGATATGTTATCTCTCATGACTACCATGGAACCTTCATGACATCCAACATGATATAGTTTCTTCTTTAGCAATGAATTATCTTCTACATAATGTTTCTAAACCACAAGATGATCCTATTAAATAAAACAATGAAGGTAGTAAAGAACCTATTCCAATGTTCTATATGGGTGGAAAATTACAACTTGCAAGCAATTATTCAACCTATTTACCAACACATCCTAGTGATATGTTATCCCTCATGAATACCATGGCAAATCTTAAAAAATAAATGAATAATCTTAAGGTTCATGTTTCCTCCCATGAGGATACTTTTAATGATAATCTCTTAGAGGGCCAACTCCTTACTAGAGTTTTTCTAATTATCCATATCCTCCCACCTTTATCATGCCTATATTCTCTTCCGTTGATGATAAAGGAGATATTGAAAATAATATGAAATAATATATACACTTCATTTAACATTGGGCTAAAGATGGGTGCTTGTTATTAGAATATTTCGATAAAAGTTTAGCTCAAGAGGCTCTTTATTAGTTCTAAACCCTCCCAAATGGTTCCTCATCAAAAAATTTAAAAACTTGAGGATGTATTATTATATAATTTTCATAATAACACGTTACCCAAGATACCATTTGAACATTTACAATATTTAACTCAAAATGAGTAATCCCTTCAAGACTATAATATTAGATTTAAGGATATCTTCTATTCCTTAAAAAATGCCCCCTCAGATTTGGAAATATAATTTATATTCATTAGGGATCTTATTTTTACACTTAGAGAAAAAGCATTGCATAATCCCTTTAATTCATTTTACATTTTATAGTGGGATGTGCATAAATATGCATGTGATTTGATTAATACTAAAACATAATTACCTATTTTTTCACCAAAAGGTAAACATGTTACAAATAATTTTCTTAAAGTAAAGTAATAAACAAATAGGAATTTGAAACCACTTCAAATACCTTCTCTAAAACTAGTAGTAGCTAATAAATAAAAAATGGTAAATTTTTTACATAGAAGAAAAGATTCAACATACAAAGTACCTCCTAAAGTCAAACCCTATGCCTCTACTAATAGGAAATTACTTTAGTTTGATTGCTTATGAGATAGACCACATGATATATTACATTCACTATTTGATAAATGGATGATAAACCTTCCTCCTAATTACTACCATATGCCACACATATTTGAAAAGTTAAAGGGATAATCCTTTTCACTTACCATGTTTTTAATGAACATTTTGATAATAATTATTATGTGTTAGAATACAATATTACCCAACTTATAAACTAAGGGATCATTTCATTTTAGAAATATACATCCAAGACTCTTTCCCCTACTTATTATAGAGAATATTATAAGATGGTCAACACATCTTATTTCACTCCTAATAAGTAACATATGGTCCATCGAACTTCATGTAATTTAACCACTAGTCAAAATCCTTCTCATAGTGTGCCCTCTATCAAGACCAATCTCTCCAACACTGATCCTATCAAGGAACTATTGTTTGATCATGATCTTTATAGAGGGACACATGGAAGAGATATTAAGACACATTTAATAGAACCTAATTGAATATTCACAAAGTATATTTGGGTACCAAAACTAACATGTATTGATACCAATTAAATAGATACATGTGATATGTCTAAATATATGTTAATTTAGTGATTAAAAAACAAGAAGTTGCTTTACCAAATGATCATTATAGTTGATCTTTCTTATTTACAACCAAATTTCCTGGTGTATGACGATTGAATAATTATTTATAAATTAAAAATTAATGTATTACCATAATACTATACAAACTTATTGTACTCAAATAATTATTATACAAAAAAATTTGAGTAAAAGAATTTTTAGATAAGAGCACACATTTATGTAAATCTAAATATACAAACTAAACATCATCATATATTTATCAAAATTGCACCAAGTTTTTAAAATATAAAACATCAATCATATATTTGGGGTATATCCCTAGGTTTATATTCCAAATCACCATCTATGT
>JARHVA010000214.1:6392500-6452500 GCA_037957365.1 Torreya grandis | reverse complement strand
ATTATCTCTTCAATTTTATTTTTTTTACTATTTGTGTAGCCAAATTCTCTTGGATACCTAAGGGTCTTTGGAATTTTAGGATATCTAGGACAAATCGAAGGGTTATGAGGGTCTTGTCTTGCACTTGAAAAGATTGTTCAAATGAGAAAAGTTTTAAAAATTTGACACAAAGACAAAATAATTGTTAAACTTTCATGTTAATAAGTATGATTTTTCTTACATACCTCCCCTCATGGTAGCATTATCAATTTTTAGACCTAACTAAAAATTGTGCTGTGTTTTCTCCTCCTAATAGCAAATTGTAAACATGGTTCCACACTTGAGGCTAGATAAAAATGCTTGACGGTAAAGTGAATTTTGTTGTTTCAATGTGAGTTTTATATTTTAATGTATATCTAATATAATGCATACACATTTTATAGCTTGTATAATACATATGCATTATGGCTTGATATTTACCAAAATTGATTTTGAATAATGTGTACATGCTATTGCATAAAATATCCATAAAATCATCCCCTATCTCTGTGCACTTAGCCATGTTATTCACCATTAATTTTGTTTAACATAATGGTCTTTTTTACATTGATACTATGTAGTATCTCATTCAACTTAATGATTTAGGAGTTGAGTTGAGATTGGAAATCAACTTAGAGTTACTCAATGTTATGTTTCATGGCTTTACTTCCCACATGAGTGACAACCATTGAATAGAGAGGTTTGGGGATGCATGAAAATGATGGATAAAGTTATATTTTAAATGATAATGGTATAATTTTCACAAGGGGGAAAAAAATATTGTCGAAGCTATAGATGATAAATAATATTTTATGGAAAATGTTTTTGAAAATTGAAATAATGGTTAAAAGTATCATCTGAACAAAAAAATAACAACGGTGTATTCACCCTATGACTACAAAATATTGTATTATTTTTATATTCTCTGATGGATAGTTTTTGCAATGAGTTTGGGTGATCGTTTTGAAACATTTTGACCCTTTTGGCTACTAAAATGAGATCGGATTGCGATTCTAATAAATTATGACCCTTTTTCTAGTGGTAGTTATTATGTTTTTCTCAAGTGGGAGAATATGATACTATTTTTCTAACTATTGGTTATTACTTCGATTATCAAAAAAGCATAATCCCATGACTATAAGAATCCCAGTGTTATAGATACTGCTATTACAAGGAGTCTTTGGTCTATGAGCTTGTAAATATACTAACATCATTTATAAAATAGTGTTGACGTAATATTTTAGAATGATAAATTTGACGAATAATCATTCCTTAACCCAATATCCCATCTTTGAGGTATGGTACAAATAATTTTTTAAGGCTAACCATTTACCAGTGCATCATCAAAAAAATAGCCAAATGCATCTTATGGATAGGCATCCTAGGGTTTAAGTATGTGGTACCACAAGTCCATATACAACACTATCTAATAACTTATGTATTGAGGAATAACCCCTCACTTCATGAAATTGGGGAAAACTAATAACCACTTATCTAGAAGCATCACCTTTCTACTAATTTTAAATTTGCTAGAACATAGTTTATAACCTAACGAAAGAAGAGAGAAGGAGAAATTTATTACGGAGAAGCTTACTATTGTCATATTGTTACTACTTTTACATCATCAAGATCCGTATTGGGTGAGGTGAGAGAATATGGTGGACAGAAGTATAGAACCCTAAACCATTAAAAATTGCTATGGAAAAATGGTCATGGAAAAAGCATTGATATCAGATGTTAAGAACTTGTTTCCAAATAAATTAAAATAAAAAAATTAAATGTAACCAATATATATTAAATGAAAAGAGAATAATAATAATAATACATTAAAATGATATAATCTCACTATAAAATATTGTAAAAATCTTTGACGAAAAAGCCTCTTTTAAACATAAAAATATTAAATAGAATGTCTTTCATCTTACACAAACCCTATATTTAAATTATTCTATTCAAAACAACAACTAAATCTTATGCATGTAAAATATTATAAATAACGAAGAGATCAAGTTACAAAACATATTCATGTCAACTCTATTAATAATTCATAATTCATAAGCCAATAAAATTCGCCGATCACATCAAGAATGAGGAAAATTTCCATCGACATTCTAAACGAGCCTCCATCCATATATTCCAGCACAAAGTTTATGTTGCAGCCATCCTCAAAGACTTTCTCACATCTGACAATGAATGGGGAATCGATCGTCTTCAGTATCTCCGTTTCCATCATTATTTGTTTTGTAAAGGAGGGATCATCTTGGAGCCGGACCAGTTTGAGAGCGTAATAAGAGGAGGATTTGCGGTGGAGGACCTTGTGCACACAGCCCTCACTGCCCTCTCCCAAAATTCCAATTCTTTCCAAATCACAATGCCCAAAACCTTCAATGTTGTTGTCCAGATCGTGTACCTGCACCGGCTCAGGCAGAGAAATTCGTAGCTTATGTCTCATAGGAGTTGAAAGCTTCGATATCAGCCGTTTCTATAAATTTGCATATGTCAAATCTACTGTTTATAAATAATTTTTTTTAAAAAGATTTACTTGCCTGCCTGTAATCGTGAGAAATATCAGTCATTTTGCTGGAACACGACTGGGGAATTTTCAACGTCGCAGGTCGCCTCTTTTTTATTGATGATGTAGGTCGGTTGGACACATCTACAAAGCCACTGCTAATACCCCTCTTATAGTCGTCGGATTTCTCTTGTTCTTCCTGAATTATAAGGGAAGATTTTGCATTATCGTTTCTCTGTGAAAAATCAAATCATGAATTCGGGTTTAGAACATGGATCCCACGGGGAGAAAGAGTTGTTAATCTTCGAGAAGGCAAAACAGAATTCAAAGGAGATCCCAATGGCTGTGAAGTGCTCAAATCTTTAAACGACAGTCTCACAGAATTCGGAGAAAATCGTGAAGACGCTTCTAATGGAGAAGGTGAAGCCGCCTGAACTGCGTCAGTTAACGCCATCTTCAATTTGCTGTACGTTTTGCCCGGACGGAAAAACGCGAAACAAATTGGATTCATGATTTGAACAAGACGGTAACAGTTTTGCTTATCGCCCTTTACTGACAGGAGTAAATTGCTGTGTATTCTACGTAATGGAAATTGAAATAGTGAAAGAGCCGAGATAAAAGCAGTTATAACCTTTCAAATAAGAAATTTGGAAAGGCACAATATTGATTTTTTTAATAAAGTTATTTTCTGATTTTATTATTGGATCCATCTTTAGAAAAAAGAAGATTGAAGTCATTAAGGAAGAGATTTAAGGCTAAAGTAAATGGTTTTAATCTTCTCTTCCTTAAAAAATGAATCTACTAATAATTAAATTTATTGACTTCAATATTTGATTTCGATGCAGAATCAGAACCTCGAAAAAATGGTTGATTCTAAAAACATCCATTTTATTATTGTAATGTGAATAACCTAATCTCAAAACAAAAATATTGATTTGCAAATTGTCAAAATAGTGACTATAATACATAGATAAACAGAATGATATTTAACTTACAGCCTCGATTTTGTGCACAGAGATTGGCGTCGGTCAACAGCCTGTTTTGATTAGAAAAGATTGGCCTCTTATTCAGAAAATTAAATGGCTTGAATTCCTCTGCTCATAGTTAGTTTTTTCTTCTGTTCTGCATGCTCAAGACCCCACAACACTGTCATTTTATAGATGTAAAGTATCACAACTACACGATGAACCAAACTAAGTAGTAAAATTTGAATATAACTATTTGTGGGTGATGCATGTTAGTTATCAAGGCATCGAAGGCCTAAGAAGATGCATGATGCATAAAAAACTAAGCAAAAGATGCTTACTTTCCAAAAGATTCAGAGAAAATAACAGGAATGTACTTATTTCCAAAGATTCAGAGAAGATACAGGGAAGAGAGAGAGGAATCGAAGTGTACCTGTCAATTTAATAATTGTAGAGGATTGATTTTTTTTTTCAAAAGAGAATGTTTTCATCATTAAATTTTTTATTTATTGTAATAAATTATACAGAATGTCTTTCATCTGATTTTTTGAGGACATTAGAGGTCTAATGTGTTTACAATTTTCACATACCATAGGAGAGTAGGTACAATATCTTTCCTCTGCTTATTTGAGGTAATTAGGACGGATGTCTTATATGTATTTGGAGAGGTTTGATCTTGGGTAGAAAACTTTGACACCATTCTTCTTAAAAAGCTACAACTAACACACTTAGAAGAGGATTATTCATTATTTTGATTTTCATAAATTTTCAATAGAAATCTTCACTCTTGCATTAATAATTGATTTTCTTTGATTTATTGGGAAGGATTGAGAGGATTTTTCATCTCAATCACTTTACAGCCAAATCAATGTAGTCTCTTCTAGTATTTTTAAGATTTGTATTTTAATGAATAAGGATTTTTAGAATTTTTATTTTTATGAATAATATGACAAATGTACTCTACCTTTATTTACACCGATTGAACTATAATCTTTTATAAATCAGAGATTTTATATTTATATAGTCTATTAAAATTAGGTTTAAAGCTTTTGGAAATACTTTGCATATTGAAGCATCTCACTCTGGATGATAGATCACAAATGTTGATCTAAAACATTAAGCTTAAAAATAGGAACATAGTAAAAACTTACTTTAAATCTAATTTTTCTAAATTATTTTGATTTTGATATTGTCTCTAAAGGGTATTTGTGAAGGTTTATCTACTAAGATTCGTCAATATGTTCCTCAGTTATTAGATACTCAATACATAGCTCATTGAGAAACATTAGTAGAAAATGATGTGTCATCTTATTTTCGAGAGCTACAAATTATTGTCAAATTTGAAAATAAAGTTTACTCATGGCTTGGGATAGCTATTAAAATATATGGAGCATTAAGAGAGCTAATGGGGTCATTTCGAATCAGTAGGTTAGAGTTGTTGCAAATTCATCAAATTGGGTAGCTCTCTAGAGGAAAGATCATGGAAAGGCTTGTCAAACTCACACCTGCTTTATTGAAAGAAAGGAAGTCAAAGGAGAAAAAAATGTACAATATAGAAAGAACTTTTTAAGTATAATTTTTCATCCATTTACTCGCATATGTGTTTATAGAATTAAATAAGTTGATTAAAAAATTCTAGGAGGATAATGTTGAAATTATTTCCATTGACACTACCATAGATATTACTATTAACATGTTTTGTATGAGATTTCAAAGAGACATATATGGCATAGGTACAATACATATATCATCTTTTTTAAATATAGCATAAGGAAGAAAACTCAAGTTTTCAAATGAAAAATTGTATGAGACATGTACAACATTGATATTTGAGAGTATCCCTAACTCACGAAGATCGAAAACACTAAATGATTGCATTGTATGGAAAAAAGTTTTTTAGTGAAGATTATTGATTCTCTAGATACAATGTTCATGGATTTACCTATATTTAATGTTGTCAAGTCTTTATAATTATTGTGAGGAAATAGATGACAAATACCATCAAATAAAAATATGACACGGCTTCCCATCGTCTTTGACAAGTTAAGGTAAAAAATGAGTGAACTAGCCTTTATATCCGGAAGAGTTCTTGCTGCATTAAAACGAGTGTGTTTCATGGCGGATTATATGCCAGCAAGGATGCTCCACTCTGCCCTTGATCTCTTCTGCTGCACTCTCACCCTCTTCTTCCTCCCCTGCACTTCCATATCCCATGAGGCCACAATTCTTCTCAATATTAAAATGAAAGATTGGGAGGACTCGCATCAGGCTTTGACTCACTGGAATGCGTCTCACCAAAACCCTTGCCGTTGGAAAGGTATTTATTGTAACAAATTCCTTGCCGTTACGAAGGTTGACCTCACCGGCGCTTTGATTTCAGGAAAATTGTCGTCTGCCATTTGCGGCCTTACTAGTCTCGAGGCATTGATTCTCCAACAGAATGCTTTCACCGGTCGCTTCCCTGACGAACTGTTAGAATGCAAGCGTTTGCAGGTGCTCGATTTGTCTGACAACCTGTTCACGGGAAGCCTTCCCAATCGCATCCACGAACTGAGCGAGTTGAGAGTGTTGAACTTGGCACATAATGCTTTCAGTGGCTCCATTCCTCCCTGTTTCGGATTGTTGCAAAAGGTAGAAGCGCTCCTCTTCCACAGTAATAGCTTGAATGGGAAAATCCCTGCTTTTCTCGGGAATTTGACGACGCTGATGAATTTCACCATTGGCAATAATCCTCTGCATCCTGGTGTGATACCCACAGAGCTTGGGAATTTATCGCGGCTGCTGCAGTTATGGCTGTATAATTGTAGTATTACAGGCAAAGTTCCTACCTTTTTGAGCAATTTAACGCATCTGGAGTTGCTGGATATCTCGCAGAATCATCTATCCGGTGATATTCCCACCAGTTTAATGGGCCTCTCGAATTTGAGAAAACTGTATCTGTATCAGAATAATTTGTATGGTCATATTCCTGCGAACATTGACGAGCTGAGGAGTTTATCCGATTTGGATCTGAGTGATAATCAGCTAAGTGGAGAAATTCCCGAAAGAATTGCCAATCTGACATTTCTAAACTCTCTGGCGTTGTTTGACAATCAACTCAAAGGAGAAGTCCCTGCTCAGCTCGGCAAGCTACGGTTCTTAAGTTACTTGAAGCTATTCAGCAACGATTTTACCGGATGGTTGCCTCAGAGTTTGGGTACATATTCCAATGTTATTCTCGTTGAGATAGCGGGAAACGAATTGGAAGGCCCTCTGCCAAACAATCTGTGTAGAGGTGGAGTGTTGTATGAGTTGTCTGCCTCTTCAAACAAGTTCAACGGTACTCTGCCTTCCACCTTAGAGGATTGCAAAAGCCTACAGTATTTAGAGATCAACGACAATCAGCTGACTGGCGAGGTTCCTGCCGGGCTCTGGAGTGCTCCCATACTTGATCACTTGTTTCTTTACAACAATAAGTTCGAAGGCGAGATTTCTGGTGCAATTGGGCAAGCGAAGCATCTGACTCGATTGGAGCTAAGTAACAACAGCTTCCGAGGAAGACTTCCTGCACAAGTTGGACAGCTGACAAAACTCCAGATTTTTACAGCGAGCAACAACCGGTTCTCAGGAACCATTCCAGAAGAGCTAGCGGGATTAAGTTCGATGACGACTCTAGTGCTCGATCATAATTTACTGTCAGGGGAAATCCCCGAGGATATAATGTCGCTGAACAAACTTTCTAAGCTCAATTTGGGTAATAATCGACTTACAGGTAAAATCCCTGCATCTCTTGGTGACATTGTGAGTCTTGATCTCTCTAACAATTTGCTTTCTGAGAGAGTTCCTGCCAAACTAGGAAGCATCAGATTTATTTTTTTAAATCTATCTAGCAATCACTTGTCTGGACCCATTCCGGATGGTCTAGACAATCTGGCTTACAAGGAGAGATTTCTAGACAATCCTGGGCTATGTGGGGGTCGGTATTTGATGCTACCTTCGTGCTCTTCTACTTCACATAAGTTATTGAAACTGCAGAGTTTGGCTATCATTGTGGTGCCGCCTTTACTTTTAGCAGCCTTGGCCTTGTGCTCCATTTGTCTGTGTTGTTCCTGTACTTTCAGAAAATCAGGTGGCACACCGTCGTGGAAATTAACGTCATTCCACGCACCAGAACTGGACGAGTCATACATCCTCCGCAATTTGAAGGAGAGTAATGTAATTGGATGCGGAAGCTCTGGAAAAGTGTACAAGCTCACTCTTTACAACGGGCGAACGGTGGCTGTCAAAAAGATCCGGAACATCGTCAAATCAGCAAGATTTAAGAGAAAAACTCAACAGCAAAACGAGGAATGTGTGGAAGTGGAGGTGGATACATTGGGCGTCATCCGACATAGGAACATCTTAAGACTTCTGTGTTTCATTTCCAGCGAGGAGTCGGATTTCAAGCTATTGGTGTACGAGTACATGCCTAACGGCAGCTTGTTTGAGGGCTTACATGGTGGCCAACGACCAGAAATGGCGTTGCAGTGGTCGATACGTTATAACATTGCTGTTGGGGCAGCTCGTGGGTTGAGCTACTTGCATCACGACTGCTCGCCTCCAATATTACACAGGGATGTGAAATCTAGCAACATCTTGTTAGATGCTCATTTTGACGCCAAAATTGCAGATTTTGGCGTGTCCAGATTGCTCGATAGGTTGGGCGATGAGTATTGTGCCTCTGGTTATGTCGGGTCCCATGGATATATAGCCCCAGGTACCACTTTCTCTCTCTTAACTAATAATTTGATTTTCGTGGACAGATTATGTGATATCTTTGTTTGATGTGGTGCAGAGTATGCGGAAAGGCTAAAAGTGAGCGATAAGAGTGACGTGTACAGCTTTGGAGTGGTGCTGTTAGAGCTCGTGAGTGGGATGAAAGCTACGGGTGAGATGGAGTATGGCGAAGGGGTGGACATTGTGAAATGGATTCACAGCATAATTAGGATGGGCCGGGCAGGGTTGGGAGTGTTAGACTGGCGAATATTGGAAGAGAATTGCGTAGAGCAAATGATGCAGGTGTTGCGGGTGGGCATGTTTTGCACGCAGAGGGCACCCAACCAGCGGCCTGCCATGAGGGAAGTACTACAAATGTTGGTGGCATGTGATGAGGAGAAACGGGGTCGGGATGAAATGTTAAACAATGGATCTACGTCTCATTCTCGTTTCGAGAGTGAAAATGAGGTAATTTACTTTTCAGATTAAGACGCTTAAATATTCAAATCCAAAGTTAGATAAAAAGTGAGGCACCTCTATATAAGACAATGAAGCTTTTCAACAAACTTGTAAGACATCTTCTCCAAGTTAGGTATCTCTATGTTAGATAAAAATTTAGGCACCTCTATGTAAGACATCTTCTCCAAGTTTAGTTTTAATTTACATATTAATTTTCGCAAGTGATGGATGTACTCAAAATATTTCAATGTAAAGTTATATCTAATTGAAGCGGTTAAATAATATAATGTAATATAATATTGGTATATAAGAAAAAAACTATTCACATTTTAAAAGTTCAAAAAAATATTTTCTTGGGTGGGGTCATTTCATCGATAAGAGTGAAAGTATCTGTGAACATTAAAAAGATTATATGATATACAAAATAATATTAAGTGGAGTATAATGTTATAACGTTATGAAGTAGTGAGGGTTATATATAATGTTACAACCTACAAAAATTTTATGTTTGAAATGAACTTTTTCTTTTTTAAATGTAAAAAATATGTTAATATGTTTTCTTTCATAAAGATTATATATTATGTTTATGTTTATCATATTTGAAGATGATATTAGAAAAAGAAAGTAATTTGTGATTAAAATTCATAATATTTTTTAATTAACAATTTGATCATTGTTCATTTAATTTTTATTTTTTTCTTATATATTTTGTTAATTGAAACATAAGTAGCGTTTGACAAATGAAATATATAAGTACTTCTTCAATATCATTGAAATTTTTTATTAATAATATAATTAAATTATTAATTTTTATGATATTAATTATTATTATTTTAGTTATATCAACATAACTTCTATAAAAAAATAATTATTATTTTTATATTATTTTATTTATTTTAATAATTATCATATATATCTTAGATAAATTTATGTAAAATATACTGATAGATATTATTTTCGAGGACCTCACAATTCAATACGATATAAGTTCCTCGAGAATGATATTTATTGATATATTTTACATAAATTCATCTAAGATATGTATACTAATTTTATCAATAATTTAACAAACTCCTCTTCACTTGATACCAATTAATTTACAATAATTTTATTTAACATTATTTTTTAAATTATATAATTATTATAAAATAAATAAATTTAAAAAAATACACAATATAAAATATAATTTCAGTTTTACAATAAAAATAAAATTAATACCTATTCAACTTATATAAATATGAGTGCACAATAGTATCATAACTAACCATTTTAAATTTAAATCAATTCAAATCATATCATTCTCTTGAATGAAACCCCCAAAAAAAATTAGAGGTAAAATGATAAATTAATAAGACAATTCAAATTATGGAAGATTTACAGCTTCCTATCAGGGCGAGGTTGAAATTGCATGGGCAGCTGTCCTGTAATTATCCTATTTTTTCATAAGAATCGTCTATTTGTACTGTGTATTTTGTCAAATTATACCCAATTGCCACCACTTTGCAGGTAAATTTTTCTGATATTTTTAATTTTAATCACAACAATGAAAATTGAAATAAGCAGATTTTGTACAATAATAACAACTAAAATATATATAACTCTTGTATATATATCAGAAATATTTGAAATTTGAATTAAAAACTCTCAATTTTTTTTACTCTTCTATGTTATATTCTGTTGTGAGTTATGCTATGATTTTTTTTTGTTTGAATTGGTGAACGATTTTATCAATATATATAATTTTTTTAAATAGTATGTCAATTTATATTCCCCAAAACGTCAGCTTCTAATCAATTTTTAATTACATTTTTTCACACCTTCTCATGTTAAATTATTTTATTAAGTTGGTTTTCAATTAATTAATTACCAATCCACTCACACCATTATACTCTTTCACCCCTCACTCCCCTCACTCCCGTCCCCTCCCCAAATACCACTGTAGAAAACACCTATCGATATAATAATCACATGATTAAAAAACAAATTAATAAAAAATATACTAAATAACTACATTTCTTTTAATTATTATTAAAAATATATGATAAAAAATATCATTCAGATGATAATAATTCATATATTCGATCATCTTGAAATGCTTTACATGTGAATAAAATATAACTTATCCGTACATGACACCAACTATACTTTGTCGGTCGTCAAATCTGGGCCAAAAAAATGGAACCTGTTCAAACAAACCAAAAAAAAAAAAAGAGTTTATTCTCACAAAATGCGCAGAGAAACAAGTGTTCATATTATGGAGATATTAAATCATATGTATCTTACATATATGTATAACACTGAACAGGAAGGTGCAGAGTTATGTCAAACTTTGTGTAGGTATATCTAATTTTCTTAAATAGTTTGCTAAGCTTTCATTAGAAAAAGTAACTATATAAAGCCAAAGAATAATGGAACCCATTCAATATCAATGGACACGCCCGTACAGTTTCATGCCTTTTCACCATTTCAAAATATAAACCCTTGCTACCGTGTGTGAGATTTACTATTTTCGTACTATTCCCTTCTCTAGCTTTACTTTTGGTGTTATAGTAGAGTCAAAATGGCTAAAATTTTGGAGGTAATGTATTGATTTAAGGTTATAAGTTATTTTGCAAACCATAACTAAAACATTATCTCGTGAACCTTAAAATATTATTATTATTATTATTATTATTATTATTATTATTATTATTATTATTTCATCAGAAGATTGGGTGTATTGATTTCTCATTTCATGGTTTTAGTTTTAACATGTAGGATAGAATTGTACTGCATTATCAACGGGGAAAGTATAACGAATTTATTGGGAGCTTCCAAAAAATTAGTTACATGAAAGTTGAAGGTAGAGTTTGTCGAACTATTCCAATCACATTTTCCCTTATTTATTTTGACAAAATATGTAGGAGAAAAACCCTAAAAATTAAACATGTTCCAATAATGAAACAATCAATAGTTATGTTATATCCAATTGATTAAACATGTATACCCATATATATCTTTTTATATCGAAATAATAAATAAATTTCATAATATTTTTGTGTAAAAATGTACTATTTATAACATATTAATATTTAATTATAATAAAGAGATTCAAATATATAGTAAATTTAAAAGTAAATATATTTTGAAATATTAAAAATCAATATATATATTTAACCATTCATTTCAATTGTAAAAAATTAAATATAACTATCAATAATTTTATATTTGTTTATATTAAATTTTAAATCAAATTTTATGCATTTATATGTAAATTGGCATCTAACCAACAATTAACTCTTGGTTATAATAATACATTGAGCTCTGAAAGTGGCATAGGTAGGTTATTTAATATTAATTTTTGTTTTCTATGAAAATAGAAATGGATGTTACTTTTTTCGCTATTGTAGAAGGTTGGTATTATATATGCAATGTAAGGAGGCACATGAATTATGGATTTTTTAAGTATCATGAACTCATAGCAACCCAAATTTTTTCTTTTCTTTTATAAAATACATAAATATATTAGAGGAATTTCTGATGTTTAAAGGTTGAGGTATTTTTGTTATATGGAACATACTACATAAATACATTAGAAGAATTCATTAAATATGAAGTGCAGTTTCATGTGTATATAGTTAAAAGGTAAAATATTTTGTGACGGGGCAGATAAAGATTTCATTTTTTATTTCATTTTTTAGCTTATCTATAACTTCTGTGGTTATGAGGCTACATTTATTTTCATTGTTTATGATCTGGTCTCCTCTCATGTAGACTTTGGATCTTTAGTTCTTAATCTTTGGACATAATTTTATTAGGTAGATAAGGATGCCATTTAGAGTTTTCTATAAATTGGCCAACTGCTTAAATTTTCTATATGTTGTTTAGTCAACTTCTTCTTGACCTTCGCTCCCTTTCATCAATATTAGGCAGTCAATTTTATCCACAAATTATATTATAATTGAGGGTTATAATTGAGTCATGTTATTTATTGGATTGGCTTGTACTTTTTGATCCCTTGTAATTTGAGATAGTTTTGTTAATGTTGGGATTTAAGAAGTTTTGGTATATTGTACAATCTAAATATTTTTGTAAATATCATGTTAATAAGATAAAAGTCAATTTCTATTTAATTGGTGTGGATGGTGGTAAATTGTATTATCACAACATTCATTAAAATTCAAATTTTAAGAAATATTAAAAAGAGATGAAGATAGATTTAAATTCGAAGAGAATTTGATGAAATGAATACCATTCATTATTTATCACAAAATTGAAAAAGATTGATTTGTATAAACACCTAATACCCAAATATATTTTAAAAAATAAATTTTATTATTTTAAAATGAATAATATAAAAATACAACTCAAAAACCAACAAACTAATTTTGATTCTTTGAAAAAAAAATCTTACGACTTATTCTAGAATAATGATGTCTACCACATATTAAATATCTTTATCTCATTCAAAATGGAATCTATATAATTTCCAAATACATTAAAAAAAAAGGATAAACATTAAGATGTTTGTCACCTAGAAAAGGTGAGAGGGAGTGGCAAGCCAATAAAATTAACGTTGAATAGCCGAGGAATGGAAATGGAATACATACGGCAATAATGTGAAAACGAAACGAGCCGCACTTCTCACTCAGAGAAGACGAAAAACACCTCAATAAATGCGCACTGAGGTGGCTTCGTGTTGTCCTGCACTAAGACCCTCTCACACGATGAAACCAAAAAATCCCGAATAAGTGGGCATTACGACAAAAACGAAAAATCCCGAAGAAGTGGGCAGTACGAAGGATCGATTTTCACGCATTACGAAGGATCACGATTCAATCGGGATTAAGAAAAGGTCCAGTTTTTTTTTTGGAAGGGAAATGAGTGAAGGGGACTTTTTTTTGACAGATTTTATTGAAAAAAAAATGTAGTTTTTACAGATTTTAACATTATTTAGGGTTTGTTGGGATTTTTCCGATCCAGAAGTTGTCAACTTTGATGCCCGTATAAATGCCTTTTAATTATAAAATATATTAGATTTTATAAAGATGTTTTCAAAGTAATCAGATTTTTAAAAATATAAGGGCGAACAACTTTCTTTAACAATTTTAAAGATGTTATACTTTTAAAATGTTCGAGGATCTAAAAGGAGATGATTGAATCACAAGTGAGGATTGGATTTGTTTATTATAATAATGAATGTATATTATATTTTATGAGTATCAATTATGTTGGAGGTATTTTCATTGTAAATGTTAAAGTTAAAATTTATTTTCGAAGAATATTTTTCATTATTACATTTTATGAGTATTAATTATGTTGGATGTATTTATATTGTGAATATCTCATCCAAGACTCTTCTTTAAAGAGTACTTTCACCTATCGTAATGATTTTCTATGTCTATGTGTGATTTATTTATATGCGATACAAGAAATAACATGCTAAACCATCAAGAAGTGAAATGCTAAGTTCAAAACAATATTAAATTTCTAGCAGTCTTGCTTGCCATAGGAAAAAAAATCTGACAAAATATTTACGTTATCATTGAAGAATGAAAAACGTTGGTCAATGAATACTATATTTACATTGTGAATGATCAAAACAACTAAAGGTTATTGCAAGATACTTACCTATTTTTATAAAACTTGTTCAACTCCTTAACTATCAGCGACCATAAGAAAATCTACATGTTTCAATAATTAACAATATTAAAATTTGAAAAATAGGGAAAATATTTCATTAATACTTTATTTTGTAATAAAAGAAAAACCGAACCAAACAATAGCACAATCATAAAATCTAGTCAAATTGATTACAACAAATGCATTTAGTTGTCTTCATCCCTTCAACAACAACCCCTTATATTTTGTTTAAAAAGAAAAACTGTTTTTCTCACACCATTTTTTTTCAAACAAAAAAATGATCAACTATTTACAAAAATATTGTAAAAAGAACATAAATCATAGAAAGAGATTTTTTAAATATAATTAGCATTATTGTTTTTATTTTAAGCATATGGAAACAAAATATAAGTTAAAGTATACCTTTTGACACAGGAATTGTTAAATGAATCAAATATACCAATCAACAAGCATCATTGCACAAATGTGTTAATATATTATTATAAATAAATTGTGTCAATAATATCTAACTTGTTATACTATAAAACATTTATTACATACTATGTTCAATTACCATAACAATTTAAGAAAGCTAATATATTTATCGATAGATTAGAGGAGAATGGGTCCTCACCCGAGATTTAAAAAAACTGAAGAAAAAAAAAGCTAATGGACATTTCAAAAGAGCACGATATCAATCCACTCGAAAATCCAAAAAAAAAGTATCCAAAGAAAAACCTAGCAGGCACACATTCCTAGAATATATAAACCCAAACATCGAAAGGAGCAAGATTGCCAAAAATTTAGTAAAAAAGGATAACACATCTAGAAAAGATGTTTGACTTTGGTCTTGTTGCATGATGCACCTATATAGTAATAATATACCACATAGTGAAAAAAAATAGTAGAAATTTAGTAGGGCATCATTGATTGCATGTGTCATTTCATGGCTCCGGTGATAGCCTACTTGGGAAGTCTATTGGATTCACAAACAAAGATATTATGACCAACTTCGATCTCTACCTTAGCACTAAACTCTAAATAGAAATTAACAAGTGTTGAAGCCACCTACACTAGTCTGATATATAAAAAATGACCCACCAGGAGGTCTAAGGAAGAGATGGGAGCCAACTAATAGTCTAAATAAAACGTTGGGGGAAAATCCATGGATTGAGAAATAAATTATAGATAAAGGGTATCCAACATAAGAACATAACATTCTTCAAGCTCATGGAAAACATAAAACA
This sequence comes from Torreya grandis, assembly GCA_037957365.1. NCBI lineage: Eukaryota > Viridiplantae > Streptophyta > Pinopsida > Cupressales > Taxaceae > Torreya > Torreya grandis. The sequence continues at coordinate 6,436,964 of JARHVA010000214.1, read as the reverse complement.
TAATTAATCCCAAACATTGCTCACCAGAGAAGGGCAAAGGTGGGGCCGAAATTACATGAAAGCTATCCAACATAAAAATCAGGGCAAGCAGTGGGCCTTCAGCCCACACTTGTTATTCCATTAATTTTATATAGTGGTCAAGATAGCAAGGCTTAAGGTTAGAGAAAGTATTAATGAGCAACCCAAAGCCTTTACTGATCCCCTAAAACTTCTCTAGAACAATTTTATAGTGAGGAATATGAAGGTCTGGCTCCTTGAAATGACTAATCTTTTGTTTTCTTTCCTTCTTGTGGATAATAACAGGGAAGCACCCAAGAGTAGGAACGTTGTTAGGGTCCACACTCCCAACTAATTAGATAAAATTATATCAAAATATGTTAAATATTAAAAAAATGATTGATTATTCAATTAAAATTAGCTAGTATATAAATGTTGATTAAGCCTAGCAAATTGACACTTGTCTAATATGTTTGTAATCTGATCCATGCTTAGCACTATAGTGTCTTCCCCTTGTTTCTTCAACTTAATATGATGCAATATAGAATTTGAGATGGAATACAACAAACTTATTCCTAAAGTGTTGCCGATATTGAAAATAACACTTGTAATGTTATACTTGTTGGCCATCTCTAGGGCCCATCTTATAAACAGATCATGGATTATACAAATAGGCATTATTGATACTTGTTCTTCATCAAGTTGCTGCTCCATTGAAAGTTTTAATGTTGTTGAAGCTTCTCCATCAACGTTTAATAAGGCTACCTGACTCTATGCAAGGAGGAGGTTGACACTTTTGAAACCCTCGAGTAAACCTTCCATTTTTTTTTGACTATTTGTGCTGCCAAATTCTCCTAGCTACCTAAGGGTCTTGTGGAATTGTAGGATGTCTTGGAGGGATCAAAGGGTTAGGAAGGTTATGAGAGTCTTATCTCGCACTTGAAAAGGCTGTTCAAACAAAAAAAAGGTTAAAAAAATAACAATGTAACTACAAAATATTGTTAAAATTTCATGTTAATAAGTATGAATTTTACTTACTTACCTCCCCTCTATGTCAACTTTATCAATTTTCAAATCTAACTGGAAATTGTGTTATGTTTTCTCCTCCTAGTAGAAAAAAGTAAACATGGTTCCACACTTGAGGGTAGAGAAAAATGCTTGAGGGTAAACTGACTTTTGTTGTTTTAACACAAGTTTGATATTTTAATGTTTATCCAACATAACACATACACATTTTATATATTGTAAAATACGTACACATTATGGATCGATATTTGCCAAACTTGATTTTGAATAATGCGTACATGTTATTGCATAAAATGTCCATAAAATTATCCCCTATCTCCGTGCACTTACCCATGTTAGTTACCATTATTTTTGTTTGAGAGAATGGCCTTTTTTGCATTGATACTATGTAGTCTGTCATTCAACTCAGTGATTTGGGACTTGAGTTAAGATTGGAAATCAACTTAGAGTTACTCAATGTTATGTTTCATGGCTTCACTTCCCATATGAGTGACAACCATTGACTAGAGAGGTATGGGGGTGCTGTAAAATGATGGATAAAGTTATATTTTAAATTATAATTGTATAATTTTCAAAAGGGTAAAAAAATATTGTCAGAGCTAAAGGTGAAAAATAATATTTTATGGAGAATATTTCTTGAAAATTGAAATAATGGTTAAAACTATCATCTCAATGAGAAAATCACAATGGTGTATTCACCTTATGGCTATAAAATATTGTATTATTTTGTATTTTCTAATGGATAGCTATTGTAATGAGTATGGGTAAACATTATGAAACATTTTGACCCTTTTGGATACTAAAATGAGATTGGATTACCATTCTAAAAAAATATGACCCTTTTGGCAGTGGTAGTTATTATGTTTTTGTCAAGTGGTAGAATTTGATTCGATTTTTCTAACTGTTAGTTTTTACTTTGATTATCAAAAAGATAGAATCCTATGACTATAGGAATCCTAGTGTTACAAATAAGGTTATTATAGGGGGTGTTTAGTCTATGAGCTTGTAAATATACTCATCTCATTTATAAAATAGTGTCGACGTAATATTTTAGAGCGATAACTATGATGAATAATCATTCTTTAGCTTAGTATCCCATTTCTAAGGTACAATACAAATAACTTCTTAAGGCTAACCACTTACCAGTGCATCACAAAAAAAATAGCCAAAGTCTTCTTATGGATAAGCTATGAAAATAACTAGGTTTTATTTTATATACAAATAAAGTATGTGGAACCACAAGTCCATAGAAAACACTATCTAATCACTTGTGTATTGGTTAATAACCCCTCACTTCATGGAATTGGGGAAAACTAATAACCACTTGTATAGAAGCAACAACATTCTACTAATTTTTAAATTCCCAAAACACAGTTTATAACCTAACAAAAGAAGAGAGAAGGAAAAATATATTGGGGAAGAAGCTTAGTGTTAGCATCTTGTTACTACTTTTTCATCACCAAGATTCCAATTAGGTGAAGTGGGAAAATATGGTGGACAAAAATAGAGAACTCTAAACCATTGAAAATTGCTACAAAGAAATGGCCATAAAAAGGGCATTGATATTGGATGTTAAGTACTTGCTTATAAATATGGTAAAATAAAAAAACAAATATAACCAATATATATTGAATGGAAAGAGAATAATAATACTACATTAAAATGATAAAATCTCACTCCAAAATATTGTAGGCATCTTTGAAGGGAAAACCTCTTTAAAATATAGCACAATATGAAATACTCAATACATGGTATTTTATCTTACAAAAAAATTATAGTTAAATTATTCTATTCAAAATGGAAACTACATCTTATACATGTAAAATATTATAAATAACAAATAGGTAAAGTTAAAAAATATGTATGTGCATTTGAGTTGGTCTAATGGTGAAGAACATGTGTTCTTGGAAGGGAGGTCACAGGGTCAAATCTTGAATACCTTGTATTTATAGCACAATAAAATGCCTCCCCATGATAAAAATATTGGACTTGCAAACCATGACCAAAATAGTACTTGTTAGATGCTCATTTTGAGGCCAAAATTGCAGATTTTGGCATGCCTAGATTACTGGATAGGTTAGGCGATGAGTATTGCATCTTTAGTTATGTCAGGTCCCACATATATATAGCCCTAGGTGCCACTTTCTCTCTAATTAATAATTTGTTTTTCATGGATAGATTATGTGATATATTTGTTTGATGTGGTGCAGAGTGTCATGGGGCTAGCTCTCCAGAGCTGGACAGGCTATGCGGCACCACCTATTCCAACTCAAATCCCTCATTACAACATGATTCTATAATAACTACGGACTATGCCTTCAGTGTTTACCTGCACAAGTTCACCCATAAACATAGTAGAAAATAGCTTATATAAAGAAAGGATTAGTAGCGGAAAGAAAAACACACACTTGCAAAGATCAAAAAATTGACTCAACATCCCTGAGCATTCATACAATTCAAGAGAGCTGGGAGTAACGTGTATTTTATTAACTCTTTAGGAAAATCTAGTCCAAAGTACAATAAATAGGCCAACTAGCCAACATACACAACAACCATTGAGTCGGGCTCAGCTGATAATGCTCAGAACCATTTGAATGATTACAATGAACAATTCCCTCCCTAGGTCTGATTACTCTCTGCCTAGGACAAACCCACCCTTGCTTCATGAAATCTGAGACCAACATAACTGCTCACAAACACCTGCATGATGCTTTCTTGGACATGTGCACACGGTCCACATAAACTTGGGACTGACACACCACCTTCACAATGATTCACTTTTCACCACAATGACAGTTCAAACTTACATTCACCTAAATCAATGTGCACAAAAATCTCACCATTCATTTGATCAAGACAAACTAACTCTGTGAATGTAGTTAGGGATGTTGAAGCAACACATCCCTCATAGACTCCCCCACTTTAAAATTGGTGACGTCTTTGGTGCCAACACGACTCCACTGGCAAGAACCCATGAGGGCAATATTTTATTCAAACTCAACCCAGAGCCAAAAGATTCACACGTCCCTTCTTTAGACCCACTCCAAGCCAAGAGACCAACACTTCCCCTTTCTAGGCTCTATCCAGAGTTAAGAGATCACCATGCCCCCTTTTCAAACCTAAAGCTAAGAGATAAACACATCCCCTTTTCAAGCTTCCTTCAGAGTCAAGAGACCGTACCATCCCCTTTTAAGACCCAAAACCTAGAGATAAACACACCCCTTTTCAAGCTCTATCCAGAGTCAAGAGATCAACACAACCGCTTTTCAGACCCAAAGCCAAGAGATAAACACATCCTCTTTAAAGCTCTATTTAGAGTCAAGAGATTAACACGTCTCCTTTTCAAACCCAAAGCCAAGAGATAAACACTCCCCCTTTCAGGCTCCTTCCAGAGTTAAGAGACCAAGGCCAAATTCCATGACCTTAACTTTGAGGGCTTCCAATTGCTCCCAGCTTGCTGAAAAACACCATTCCAACACCACTAGAAACTCCCTCTACTTTAAATTACCAAGTAACCCACTATCTTCACCCCAACAAACTATTCCAAATACCACTCTGGTTTTACCCATCACACACACAGAAGGGCACTTAGGCAGGAACCATCGCTAGTTTGGCTTCATCAGCGACTAAGGAATCTAACTAATTATAAACTGAGAAACAAATTGAATCTCTAGCAACTTCAACACATAGATAAAGCTTGCCTACACAATCCACACCAAACCAATGTAGCTTCACAAGATCACCCTGATCTTTCCAACCCCCAAACTTGGGGTGGAGGAAAATGGCTCCTGATGACCCACCTCTTCAAGACTCTGCAAACCCAGCAAAGCCTAAGTGACCCCATTGAACTTTCACCCAAAATAGTATTGAAACTCCAACACAAAAGTATAATAGGTGAAGACAACTCTTTAGATCTAGCACACCAGTCCCAACAATAGGAATAGAGTCCTTATCCAAGAACTCTCCTCTGGAACCAAATCGATGCACTTGATCAACTATCTTCTCTGTGACACAACAAGATAATGTTTCCTTGAGCATACCAATCACTATAAAGAACCCACCCCACATCAATGAGAAAAAGGAACTTGCTGCCCCCTTAACATCCCAACTGCCACCAAGCAATACAAGATACACTGACTCCTCATCAATTCTTGCACTCTTCTGCATACTCAACCCAATACCCCTTTCATCTTCCCAATCCCACTCCTCTGCACACTCTTCACCACTCACATCTATAATGGATCTGACACAAAAGAACTCCAGGATGGGGAAAAACTGTCACCTTACCCAAGTTGGATAAACCCTGTCTCAGCACAACACTGATGGCTTGTAACTCCACAAAACCTACTTGAACCCCTGAAAGTTTGGAGGTCAAGTTTCTAAGGCTAAACTAGTTGAATTCCAATGGCAGGACTCTCGAGTCCATGAGCACCCCTTCCACAATAATCAACCCCAGCAAGTTACACACAACCACCTCTGAACCCAAGCCTTACCTAGTGTTGAGCTCCCGTGAGCACCTACACTGTCTACTCACACAGTTCATCCAAATCCCCCTTTCGAACTATAAACACCCCCTGCTGCTTTGAACAATATCGCTTGTAGTGATTCCCACCACACGTCTAACACTTCAAACTGAACTGTTTCCCACTTGACTCTCCAACTAGTGAATTCTCCTTGCCACCCATTGAAGTGCTCTAAGACTTACAAGATCCCTCTGACGACTCCAGAGTAGCCTTCCTTCCCTGGTCACCTACTGACTTCCTTAAAGACTTGCTCAACCCCTTACCAACGCCTCCCCACATGGATGTACAAGGGCCCAAGGTGTTTTTGGATGAATAACCCTCTCTAAAATCCAAGAGATGGTCTGCTATAGCAATTGCTTCACTAAAATTGGACACTTCATGGCAACGAAGCTCCACCTGATCCCATCACTAAAGACCATGAGTGAACTAAAACAACTTATCCACCTCTGACATGTAGGTGACCTCCAACAAAAGGCTTTGGAAAGAAGGGATATACTCTCCCATCTCCCCCACTTGCTTCCACTGACTCAACTTAGTCTGAGTTAACCATGCTACATTTTTAGGTCAAAACCGAACCCCAAGGGCTTCCTTCAGATCCTCCCAAGAGTCCAACATCTATGTAGAACTATTTGATGCAATGTCATTAGCCAAGGTTCTATACCAAACCTTTATCGTACCTGTGAGGTACCTTACTATAGAATGCACCTCCTGTGCACCTGACAAACTTCCTAACCCTACCAGGGACTCCTCCATGTCCTAGAAGAAACTATCCAGAAGATGGTCATCTCGCTCACTATCATAACACTCTTGTTCCTTCAACTTGGGGAGCTTCAAGACTGAAGAAAAACTAGACCCTGATGCTTTCACCAAACTTGATATCGCTAATCGGTACAAAGCCACTTCATCTTGTAACTTCGTTTGGAACACCAAGTTCTTCTCCAACCTTCCAGTAAGTTCCATGATCATTTGCCCCATGTTAGTCACCTTCTTCTCAAGCTTGCTGAATCTTGTACCCACACGATTCCCCATCAATTAGAACTGGGCACCACCAACTCGCTCAACAAGGCCTTCACCCACTGTAACAACTTCCAACGTGGCAACTGCCACCACTTTCACCTTCACCTTTGCCCTGACCCTCCTCTCAACCCCTGTTGGCCACTTTCTTGAGCAATATCCTGGATAAATCTCCTACCATACTAACTCAGACACAACCAGACAACACTAGACTGACTCGACAAGTGAAGGCACAAGACTGTTTAACTTTAGGCAAACACAATCCCGTAAAACACAAACCGTGTGCTTTGATACCAACTGTCACAGGGCCAACTCTCTAGAGCTAGTTGGGCTGTGCGGTACCGCATGTTCCAACCTGAATCCTTCGTTGTGATAGGATTCTACAAGAACTATGGACTATGCCTTCAGTGTTCACCTGCACAAGTTCACCCACAAAAATAGTGGACAACAACTTGTATAAAGAAAGGATTAGCAGCGGAAATAAAAACACACACTTGCAAAGATCAGAAAATCGACTCAACACACATGAGCATTCACGCAATGCAAGAGAACTGTGAGTAACGTGTATTTTATTAACTCTTCAGGACAATCCAGTCCAAAGTACAATAAATGAGCCAACTGGCCAACATACACAACAACCACCGAGTCAAACTCCACTGATAATGCTCAGAACCACTTGAATGATTACATTGAACAATTCCCTCCCCAGATTTGATTACTCTCTGCCTAGGACAAACCCGCCCATGCTTCACAAAAATTGATACCAACAGAACTGCTCACAAACACCCGCACGACGCTTGCACGGACGCGTGCCCACGGTCCACATAAACTTGGGATTGACACACTAGCTTCACAATGATTCACTTTTCAACACATTGATAGTTCAGACTTGCATTCACCCAAATCATGGTGCAAAGAAAGCTCACCATTTGTTTAATCAAGACAGACCAACTTCGTGACTGTAGTTAGGGATGTTGAAGCAACACATCTCTCATACAAAGTATGAAGAAAGGCTAAAAGTGAGCGAGAAGAGTGACGTGTACAGCTTTGGAGTAGTGCTGTTAGAACTTGTGAGTGGGATGAAAGCTACGGGTGAGATAGAGTATGGCGAAGGGGTGGACATTGTGGAATGGAATTGCAGCAGAATTACGATGGGCAGGGCAGAGTTGGGAGTGTTGGATTGGCGAATATTGGAAGATAATTGCGTAGAGCAAATGATCGGGTGTTGCGAGTGGGCATGATTTGTACGCAGAGGACACCCAACCAGTGGCCTGCCATGAGGGAAGTAATACAAATGTTAGTGGCGTGTAATGAGGAGAAACGGGGTCAGGATGAAACGTTAAATCATTTCGACAGTGACAGTGAGGTGATTTACTTTTCAGATGAAGACGCTTAAATATTCAAATCCAATAATATATTTAGCAGGGCATTCGGTGTCTCTATGACATATTTATGTTTATATGATAAAAAGTTAGGCACTTCTATCTAAGAAAATGAAACTTTTCGACAAACTTGTTTTGTTTGTGTATCAAAACATCTTTTCCAAGTTTAGTTTAAATTTACATATTAATATTCAAAGTGATGGAAGTATTCAAAATATTTCAATGTAACCTTATATATAATATTAAGTTATATATAATTGAAGTGGTTTAATAATATAATTTAATATAGTATTAGAACATAAGCAAAATGCTATTCACATTTAAAAAGTTTAATCTTTTAGTAGGTGGGGTCATTTGATTGAGTGACATCGATAAAATAATTTAAAAGTATATGTGAAGATTAAAAGAGTAATATGATATACATGATAATATTGAGTTACAATGTTATAATATTATGAAGTAACAATGAGGGATATGTATAATGCTACAATGTTATGAGGTAACAATGAGGGATATGTATAATGTTACAACCCAAAAAAATATTACGAGAGAGATGTTTTTTTGTCTTTTAAATAAATGTAAAAGATATGTCAATATATCTTCTCTCATAAGAATAATATATCATGTTGACGTTTATCATATTTCAAAAAAATAATATTAAAAAAGAAAGTAATTTATGATTAGATTTTACAATATTTTTTAATTAAAAATTTGATTATTGATCAATTAATTTTATTTTTCTTCTATTTATTTTATTAATTAAAATGTAAGTACAGTCTGGTAAATTAAATATATAAATAATTTTTCAATATCAATGCTAATAATTAAAAACTTTCATTTATAATATAATTAAATTATTAATTTTTGTAAAATTAATTATTATTATTTTAGTCATATCAACATAATTTTTATAAATAATAATAATTTTATTTAATTAAAAAAAATAAAAAATGTAATACTGAATATACTAAATGACTACATTTATTTTTAAAAATATCAATCAGATGATAATAATTATAACTTAGATTGTCTTGAAATGATTTACATGTGAAAGTAATATAAGACACCAACTATATTTTGTTGGCCATCAAATCTGGTCAATGGAGAACGGAAACCGTTCAAACAATAAACAATTAAACAAGAAAGATTAAAGTTTGCTCCCACAAAATGCATAGAGAAACAAGTGCTCATATTATGGAGAGATTCAAGCAAATGTATAACAAAATCGGGGTGCAGAGTCATGTCAAACTCTATGTAAAGCTTTCATTAGAAAGAGTAACTATAGAAAGCCAAAGAAGAATGGAACCCATTCAATGTCAACGTACAGGTCCGTACAGTTTCATTTCTTTTCACCATTTCAAAATATAAATCCTTGCCACCATGTGCGGGATTTAATATTTTTGTACTATGCCCTCCTCTAGCTTTAGTCCCGGCATCATATTAGAGCGAAAAACACATAAATTTTTGGAGGTAATTTATTGATTTTAGGATAGATCGATTACATTAGTGGATTGGTTTTCAGATTGGTTGAGTTTAATTTTAGGATAGATCGATTACATTAGTTGATTGGTTTTCAGATTCGTTGAGTTTAATTACAGGAGTATGAACATTTTATATTTGAAGTAAAATTTATTTTATATTTTGGGAGAATGAAGTGGTCTTATATGTTATAAGTTATGTACGAAGTTGATTTCAGAAGATTGGGTGTATTGATTTTCAGTTTCACAGTTTTATTCTTTAAATTTAATCTATTTCTTCTTGACATCTTCTCCCTTTGGTCAATATCGAGCGATCAATTTCACCCACAAGTTTTATTATATTTGAAGGTTATAATACTGAGTCATATTATTTATTGGGTTGGTTTGCACTTTTTGATCCCTTTCAAACATAATAGAAACTTTGAGATAGTTTGATGAAGTTGAGATTTAAGAAGTTTTAGTATATTGTATAATTTAAATGTTTTTGTAAATATTATGTTAATAAGATGAAAATCATTTTTTTAAAAATTGATGTGGATGATGGTAAAATGTATTATCATAACATTTAATAAGATTCAAATTTTAAAAGATTTTAAAAAGATATGAGAATAGTTTTAAGTCTAAAAAGAATTTGGTAGAATGGATAGCACTTATTACTTACCATTAAACTGAATAAAGTTAATTTATATAGCACTTAGTAGGATTTAAATTTTAAAAGATACTAAAAAAATGAAAATAGTTTTAAATCTAAAGGAAATTTGGTAAAATGAATAATACTCATTACTTATCATTAAATTGAAGAAAGTTAATTTATGTTTAAAAATGTTTTAAAAAATATTTAAAAATAAAAAATTATTATTTTAAAATAAGTAGTATAAAAATACACTTCAAAACCAAGAAACTAGTAAAAATGAAACTTCACATTATGAGTATCACACATTACGAACGTTCGTGATTTACACACATTACGAAGGATCACCATTCCATCAGGATTGAGAAAAGTCCAACTTTTTTAAGGGAAATGAATTAAGGGAAGTCATTTTGATAGATTTTATTGAAAAACAATTATAATTTTTACAGATTTGAACTTTATTAAGGGTTTGTTTAAAATTTTAGATTACTAGTTTTTCAATTTTAAACTTTTTAGATTACTAGTTTTTAATTTTGATGTTAATATAAATGTTTTTTAATTAGTAGTTGTTTTGAAGGTGTAAAATAAGTCTAAAAAATTATATTTTTGTTTTTACAATTATATTTAGTAAGTATTTCTTTTTAATTTTTGAAATATGTTTCTTTTTTATGTATTATATTGTGATAGACTACCTTTATCATTTATTACGACAACAAAACTCTACTATTAATGCTAAAAAAATTACCCACAATATAAAAATTCAAATAATATTAATCTATTTAAAACTCAATCATGCATAGACTAATACAAAAATTCTTACATCAAAAAAATTCTCACATAGTATTATGCCTACAAAGTGTTTTCTTTTCTTTTGTGAGGTATATTATCCTTTAACCCACTACATTCCCTCTCACCTATACTGATCATCAAACAAGAATTCTTTCTCTTATATGACGAGGTGATCAAATAAAGGGATTCAATCTGTAAGCACATTTGATACAATGTACTTCAAATATAGAGTCTTTGTCAATAGAAGATGGCGCCATCGTGCATGTTATAAACCACTTTGTAGTGTATTATTTCATATTGTTGAATATTAAATTATTTTTCATGTTGAAATCTCATTATCGATTATTAATATTATGATATCGCATTGTTAAATTTTTTACTAATTTTTAAGCTTGCCACAATTAAGGTGATATGCATGGGCTAATTCATATGTCAAAAATTATTTGTTAAGTGTAAGCATAGGAAATTTGGTCGATCATTTTTTCAATAATTGCGCTTATACATAAATAATAAACGAGTATGTAATATACCAAATATTATAATTATTATTCCCCAATATGTCACTATTTGTACATTACGTATATATATTAAAGTAATATCTATAATTTCCATATCGATATGAATATTGTAAAAAGAAAATATTATTAAAATATTTATCAATTTTTGAGTTTGTCAGTGAATAAGGTGATATGTCTGGGTAACGTATCGGTATAAAAAATAATAAGGAAATGGCTTCAACACATTATTGTTGAATAGGTGGAATACACTACAAAATTGAGCATAAAACAATTGCAGAAAGCTTATGCATTAGATATAAGTACACCAAAATAAATCTGTTAAGATGCGATTTACTGCAACAATAGATTACCCAAAACAAAATTTTCCTAAATAGGATGAAACACTTTTTGGGAACCATGATCACAAAACCAACTACACTCAGCTCCATGGGCCTCATCACATATGAAGAGTTCAAACACATAACCACCCTAGTCATGTAGGAAGTCAAGAGTAGAAGCCAAGGAAAATTTGGAGTGGACAATAGTAGGGTCATGGATATGATCCTAATAGGAGAGGAAAATATTGATTAAGCAAGGAACATTAAAGAATTATTGGGAAGAAATGATAGAGACCTTAGAAACTTGGTAGACTAACAAGATGAACTCTTCATGGAGCCTATTGTTAACTTCAGGTTGATTGATGAGTAACATGAGAAGGAAATGAACGTTCTTTAGTAGAAACATGGGACAAAATCAACACAAGGGCCTCAAATATAGTTAGGAATATTCTTTTTTATAAAAAGTTTATAATATTTTGAAAATAAAATATTCTTCTTTTAAAGGGCATGTGAAACTTGTAAAACACATTATCTATAGCTTAGTCCATTAGGAAAAGTCTAGTGTATTCTAGAACTTTGTAAAAAAAGATAGTTGTCCTTACACTTGTAATTTTATAATTGGATATGACTGACCAGCATACTTACTTAGCTTGTATGAAAGGAGTATTTTCAATTGTAATAAGGGGGGATTTCATAGAGCCAAGAGCTAATTGTAACTTTTGAGTAATTAATATAAGCAAGGAAATATGCAAAGTTTGTCCTAATTTGCTTGTGTCTTTTTTTATCTTGGCTTCTCTCTCACTTATTTGTTCTAATTTCTAGATTTTAATGGTTCTTATGAATTTCTGGTGTGTACATTCGAATGTAGAGATGTTAACTTGTGCCAATGCTAGGTTAATTGGATGTTCTTAGGGAAAGACAAGAATGGATTCAATTTGTGGGTAATTTTAGCACACAAAATTTTCTAACTTTATTATGATTGTTTGAATTTTTCATATGGTAAATTGAATGAATTGCCATGAATAGGAAGGCTTTTTATTTGTACTTTGGAGGAAAAATTAAACTAGAAAACTAATAATGTTTATAACCTTTAATGCTAAATAATATATGTTATATACCATAGAAAATTATCTATTTTTAAATTATGTAAAATTACATTGTGTATTGAATTTTAATATATTGTTTGTTTTGTCAAAAGAGGACAGAAAACAAATAATAAAGTAAGGGAAGGGGTATCAGTGCAAATTAACTCTATTTTATGAAAAAATACATGGAACTTGTAGTCAGATAACACAATTTTTTTTCTATCTATCCTTAGAAACAATCTTTTATAGCATAATGCCTATCAACATAGCAATGCAAGGTGCTTTCCAAATTAACAACAATCTTATTCCCTAATTTTATTCCACTAGAAGCACAATAGATGTGATTAGTAAGAGGGATAGTCCTTGTAATGAAGGTGTTATCAGGGGAAAAATAGTGTGTTTTTAGCGACATCATGGGGTTTGGTAAACAAAACAAAAATTTCCAACATTTAAACATAAATTCACTCGTATGTTTTTCTAAAAAATAAATTCATTTCAAAACTGTAAAAAAAGTGATTAAGTTTATGAATTATTGTTTACACGGTGAAGTAAACCTTGTAATTCTCTTGATATAAATTACAATCCTACCATATATCTCTAGTAAGCTTACAAACACACCTCATCCTTTTGAAATTATAGGATTTAAATATTGAAATGGTGATATAATTGTTAAGATGACCAGAAGATAAAATATTCTAATTAAAACCTACTTCATAACAAAAAATTCAAGTATGTGTTTAGAATTTTTTGAAGAAAAAATGAAAAATACCTGGTGCACTCATGGGTGGTCATTGCATCAATAAAATCACATATGAATCATTTTTTTTGCTTAATGCATAGAAGAGGTGGCATAGAAGTAGGTTAACATTTGTTGCAGTGAATGGTTGCCATAGTTCTACCCACATGTGGCCTATTTATCATCCTCTATGTGAACACATAATGATTATACCATATATGCCAGCTGTCAACCATTCAACATATTACTAGTGGCCTGCATAACCATCCACATGTTAGCATGCAAATGGTGGAAAAACATATTATTCTTTTTTGTCTCATGTGAGATGAATATGCGGCCTTCGCCCCACTGTATAAGCCTCTGACTAATTATAAAATACATTAGATTTTTTAAATGGGTTTTTTCAAATATGCTTTCAAAGTAATCAAAATTTTAAAAATCCAAGGGTAAACAAATTTATTTATCAAATTTAAAGATGTTATAATTTTAAAATGTTGGAGGATCTAAAGTAAACAATTGAATAAAAAGTGAGGATTGGATTTTATTATTATAAAAATTATTGTATATTAGATTTTATCAGTATACATTATGTTGGAGGTATTTTCATTGTGAATGTTTCATTTAAGATTTATTTTTGAAGAACATTTTTCATTATTAGATTTTATAAGTATTAATTATGTCGAAGGCATTTCTATCGTGAAGGCCTCATCTAAGATTCCTCTTTAAAGAGTATTTTATATTATTCGTATAATTTAATTTTTCACTTTTAGAAAAATGTGCGATGGTTAAGAATGATTGGAAATCTAAGAATTATTGAAAGCCTAAATAACATAATTCTATATAATCACAACTTGTGGAAGAACAAATATATCACATCGATAGACATAGACTAAGACACATATTGTTTCCTTATTCATTGATATTCAAGTGAAAAGGGAGAGGGTAATAATAATATGTTCATAATAGAGAAGAATAATTTTGGGTTATGTGCTTATGCCAAAGAGAAGAGAGAAGAATCATCTTGTGAGGATGTTTAGGTTTAATTTAGATAATTGATTTTTTTAAATCAACTATAACATTATAGGAGTGACTTTTGATGATTTTACAATTGAGATAATTTTGGAAGAGTTAGTAGATCTCAGTTAGCCAAATATTACCTTCTCCCATTTTTTCTAATAAGTTACAAGAAGACATTCCCCTCATATCTCTTTTGGGAGTATTCATTGTATAACATTTAGACACTATCAAGTTTAGTATTTAACAACTTATTTCACCTTGACCCACCTTCTCGACCCCATTTATTAATTACATGCACACCCCCCTTCACTGTCATTATAATTTTCAATTTTCAATTTATAAATTATGGGATGTGAATAAATATTACCATGAATGGGAAAATTATATGAAATTATTTTTAAAACCTTTATTGTCCATATAAAATACATACAAAAAATATCAAACCATTAGTCAAGTTTTATTGAGAGTGATTGACTTGAGAACTCTAAAATTGAGTGAAAATGTCATAGTAGGTAATTGTTAGTGTATTTAATTACCCATACATTATTGTATAATTTTTAGATGCACTTTTAGTATTTATTTGTAATTCATAGATAGGCACTAATTGGTGCATACTTATCCATAACTTATTATTAAAGACTATTATCAAATAAGTAAATACTTAATTGACTAGTTTTATCTCATTATATTTTTAACTAGTTACCATTACCTAACCCTAGCCCTAACCTCCTATCCTATTTATAAAATAACATAGACGTATAGTGTGTGAGAGATTATGGATGAGAGTTACTGTTATACTAGCATAATTAGGCTAGTGCTCTTAATCAAATGAGGTATCTATGTTACTTGGATAAATATGTGTTATCTTGTTTTTAAGTTTTTATAGATTTAGTTATGCATGTATTGTTGGTGTTTGTATTATGGTAGCTAAAATAATTTTTGAACATATCCAAAAATTTAATATGGCATCAAATATATAGAAGCTTCACCTTATTCTGCAAATAGGTTTAAAGATCAAGTATGCATTTTTTCATTAGTTTTTAGATTTACTATTTATTCTTCATGCAACATAAATTTTAGGTCCAAACTAAGTGGCTTACTATAAATAACCAATATTATTATCTCACCTAGTCCATATGGGATATTAGTTGTTCATGAAATGGTGAACATAGTGGGGTGCTAAAGGATGAATAAAAATTCTTTATTAGAAATTCCTTAGTTTAGAACTGTACTCTGACAGTTGTAAAAATCACTAGAGTTATCATTCCAAGTGAAGTGATAACTGATTAAACATGATCTATAGTGTGACGGGTACTACCCTAATACTCAATCCATCAAAAAATATTGTATACATATCTATGAGGGTATGTGTATAGAGTTAGGGGATAATTCTATGGACATTTTAGGTAATTTGATCATGTTATTAAATCCAATTAGGTCAATACTTAGGCATTTTTAGGGTCTAAGTATTAAACATAGGGATTTCAAGACATAAATTTTGTAATTGATATCCATTTTCGGTAAACATATAGTCATTTTTTAGGTTTTTGTGCCTTATAAATTGATTCTTGGCATTTCTAGGAGTCTTAGGTTCATCAAAATTTATGTTTTCAAACCACTCACTTTTAAATTGATGCAAAGTGGTGTTATTGGGGTAGCATAGGTCACATCGATGACTTACACACATCAAACAATCACTTTTTTGTTAATTTCACTTGTTCATCATCCTTCCCTCATCCTTGATCACTTCCTGCTCATGCCTTATCACCCCTAATCACTCTCTCATCATTATTCATTATCCATAATCACTTCCTCATTGACCTTCACTATCCTTAGTTATCTCTAATCACTCCCTCGTGATCCTTGATTACTCCCTCATTGACCCTCACTATAATTCATCATCCCTAATAACTCACTCCTTGTTCCTCCTCATCCCTCATCACCCCCTCATTAACCCTCACCATCCCTCATCATCTTTAATCACTCCCTCATCATCCCTACTCACTCCCTCATTGGCTCTCATCATCCATCATTAGCCTTTACCATCCCTAATCATCACTTTATCATGCCTAATCACTCTCTCCTCATTCATCATCACCTCTAATCACTCCATTATTGACCCTCACCATTATTCATCGTTTATAATCATTTCCTCATTTACCCTCACCATCCCTCATGTTGCAGAGCCCTATTGCATACTCTACTTGTCCAAGCTCTTTGCCAATATCCACATAGCTTTCACTTTGTCTTTTCTTTCTTGATCTCTATCTTTGGACCCTGCACACATTTCAAATTCACATCTACATTTTATTCATTTCATTTATTTGCCACCATTCTTTAGATGGTTTGACTAAACTATTCATTCTATTCTCCTTATCCAATGCATTCAATCTCTCTTACTTTGAGCCTATCCCCCTCATAGTCTTTATGCTTTATAACAACTTGGATCAAATATTTTATCTAGTTCTTTAGGCTTTAATAGGGATATGATAAACTTCCTTCCACTCTTTTGAGTTCTCTCTAACTTCTTCTCAACCCTACTTAACTTCTTAACACAATCCTCATATCATACATTGCCTATTACTATGTCATAAACTCTTCTTGTATAGATTCAAATCATCAAATCAACCTCATTTATGGATACCCTATAATATAGCTCATTTATTCACAAAGTTACAGGCTTTGATTTAACTATTTGATAACTTATTTTAGCTCTTTCTACTCTCAAATTAGGTCTTTAGGTTTCCTTATACCCTATCTACCACGCAGTCCTCCCCCATCTATACTTATCCATATTTACACAACTTAAAAACACTATATTATATTTGTACATGTTGAAATCAAAATTTTCACCAAATTTCATGAATTATTGACAATTACAACTCCTAAAAACTCACTTTGAAAGTAAAAACCCTAATACAGGGTTTGGACTAGTTTCACAAACTTGAGAAGGGTCAAAATGATATTTCTATCTTCCAAAGGCATTTTTAATGACTTTGACTATTGTATTAGGATTGATTTTACCCTATGCACATTTTTCAAGGTTATATTTCCTCTTTAAGCTATAGTAGATTGACTTAACCAAATTTGAATAGACTGTAAACTTAGTCAAACATCTATATTAATTCGAGAAGAGGTTATTTGTTCTAATTCATTTCAAAAAGGGTTATTAATCAACATTAAGTTTGAGATTCCTCTACAAAATGTTTACACATTTTAAAAAATCAATGCCTTCCATCTATAACACTCAATTTTCTAATTTCTACAAGATACCACTTTGACTGTGTTAAGTTTCTTGATGATTGTACGACTGTGTTAATTTTTTTTTTCTCATCCAAATATATGAAAACTACTTGAAGGACTATAAGAGTTCATGTTCATATGAGAATAAACTCACTAGCATATACATTTGAATGTTCACTCCAATACATGCATATACCTTCTCACATAGATGTATACTCAGAACTTTTGCTCATAGAAGATAGGGTTGTGTTGTTTAACATAGAATATCCTTAGTAGGATTAAAACATACAATGTTTAAATACTATTAAGGAATTATTATGTCAAGTTATTAATTACTCATACATTCCAAAATACCACCAAATATAATCTCCTCTTCAACAAGACTTTGACCTTCACTCAGATTCCAAGGCACAGTTTGTAAAATCACAGGGTATATAGTTTGTAATTTGAACATTCAAAAGGTTTCAAACTCAAATGACAAATGCTATAATCACCATCAAATAAGAATGGAACCCGTTCAAAAAATAAATAATTAAAAAAAAAGATTATTTTATTCTCAAAAAATGCATAGAGAAATAAGTGTTCATATTATGAAGAGATTCAATCATATGTATTTTACTGTACCCATACATATATGTATAACACTGGACCTAACCCAACAAAATTAGGGTGTAGAGTTATGTCAAACTCTATGTAGGTATATCTAACTTCCTTAAATAGCATTCAAAGCTTGTATTAGAAAGAGTAACTGTATAAAGCCAAATAAGAATGGAACTCGTTCAATAGCAATGGACACGTCCATACAGTTTCATGCCTTTTCACCATTTCAAAATATAAACCCTTGCTCTCGTGCATGAGATTTACTATTTCCGTATTACGCCCTTCTCTAACTTTAGTCTCGGTGTTATATTAGAGCCAAAATGGCTAAAATTTTGGAGGTAATGTACTTATTTTAGGATAGATCGATCACATTAGCGAATTGGTTTTCAGACCAGTTGAGTTCAATTTTGGGAGTATGAACATATCATATTTGAAGTAAGGTGTCTCTTACATTCTGGGTCTTATAGGTTATAAGTTATTTTGCAAACCATATCTAAAGTATTATCTCGTGAACCTTAAAAACATATTATATTAATTATATTATTTCTTCAGAATATTGGGTGCATTGATTTCTCGTTTTATGGTTTTAACTTTAACATGTAGGATAGAACCGTCTGCACCATTAGTGGGGAAACTATCACCAAACCATTGGGAACTCTCAAAAAATTAAGGACATGAGAGTTGAAGGTAGAGTTTGTCAAACTATTCTAATCAAACTTTGTGTTATTTATTTTGACAAAATATATTAAAAAAAGACCCCAAAAATTTAACATATTCCAATAATGAAACAATCAATTATTACATTATATCCAATTAATTAGACACACACACACACACACATAAAACTAAAATTAATAATATTTTTGTGTAAAAATGTACTATTTATAACATATTAACATTTGACTATAATGAATGGATTCAAATATATATTAAATTTAAAAACAAATATATTTTTATATAAATTTGTTTTAAAATTTTTATATAAAACAATATATAATTATTAAGAGTTATAATTATAAATTAATTTTTTATTAATGAATATTAGATATGTAATTTTTATAATTTATCATTTGAAAATATATATATAGAAATAAATAATATAGAAATACAACTCAAAACCAGCGAAGTAGTTTTGATTCTTTGAGGAATAAGATTTAAACTTTTACCTGAATAGTGATGTCTAACACATATTGGGTGTCCTTATCTCATTCGAAATGGAGTTCTTGTAATTACCAAATACATGGAAAAGTGATGAACATTAAAATTAATTTGAATAGCCGATTACATCGGTAAAGGACGAAGAAGAAAGTAATGGAAATGGAATACGTACGACAAGAATGAGGAAATTTTGAAGCCGTGGGCACTCACACGAATGTGGAAGTGACTGGACATTCAACCGTAAACGACCCGCTCTTCTCGGTCATGCACTAAGACCAAAAACACCTCAATAAATGTCGCTTGGAGTGGTCATGCACAAAGACCTTGACGCTCTCACACGATGAAACCAAAAAATCTCGAAGAAGTGGGCATTACGACAAAAACGAAAAATCCCGAATAAGTGGGCAGTACGAAGGATCGATTTTCACGCATTACGTTTCTCTTTACGATAGTGTATACAAAAGGGTCGACTCCCTTTCTCAATCTTAAATATGTACACATAAAAGGAGGGGAGCGACAAGGGTTGTTCGTTACATTGTTAAAAGAGGTATTTAGAACTCTTCTTTTTTATAATTGATTAAAAAAATGAGATTATATTAAAAAAAAAATTAGAAAGTGTATAATATATTATGATTATTAGTTTTTTTTTTTTTTTATAATTTATAGTAATAATATTTTGATATAATATAAAATTAATATATTATTAATATTATAAATGTCTTCTTATTATAAATTATATTAAAAATAATTATTTATAAATAAATTAATTTTATAGAAATAAAATTTCAAATATATTAGATTGTATATTTATAGATTTGTCTTCAAGATATGTTTTAGATGTATACTTTTAAAATTAAGAGTATAATACCTAATTTATATGTAGGAATAGAATTGAAAGTTCTTTTTCATATTATTGAAAGTTGAAAGGATAGTGGAAAAGGTATAAGAGCACTAATTAAAAATGTATTTCTAACATATGAATGATCACATAAATGGCCCTTTAACTACCAAGTACTATAGATGTAAAGTAGTTGGAAAGAATAATGTTTTTTTTTTAAAAATATATATATATTTTTAATATTGTAAGGGTTATTCTAAATAATTTATAAAATATTAAGAATTAATTAAAAGAATTAATGGTTTTTAGAAATTGTTTAAAAGAAGGTTATTAATCAATGCATGTACACATATCATTTTTGAAATAATTATATTGATATGAATGATTCAATTTTTATTAGTTAGAAATCAATGTTCTTTCAAATTAATTAGTGTTCTTCCCCATCTAGGAATACACTATTAAAAGGTTGTAGTGGCCCTCGGCAGGATGGCCTTCATGGCAGTTGGTCACGATGGCATTCTTATAATTACTCATAGGGTTCTCCTCAGAGGCACCACTCTCCTCCTCTAGCTCCTTGTGGAGGGTGGGGTTCTCCACCTCCACGTTCACCTCATGCTTAGGGGTGGGGCTCTTTGCCTCTCTCAAGATAATACAAATGGAGTTATTCGCCTAACAGTTCTCAGGGTGGCCGACAACCATTATGGATAAAGTGTTTTCTCAACTCACTTTAGCTATCTCCCCCATCACACGGATCAGGGTGTAAAAGTTTAAGATGAAGGTGCTCAAAATAACTCTGGCTCTAGTTGAGACTCTGCCTCTAGTGGGGATGATCTACCAGGGTCTGGTTAGGATGATCCCCATGATAAAGACCCTGCTCAAACGAGTCTTTTTACAATGGTAGTTTAGTTCTTGATAATAGTGTTTGGGAGGGAATGTTTCTCTTTACAATAGGTACTAATAGGTAATTATTAGTGTATTTAATTATCCATACACTATTGTATAATTTTTAGATGTAATTTTAGTGTTTATTTGTAATTTATAGATAGGTACTAATTGATGCATACTTACGTATTACCTATTATTAAAGACTATTATCAATTAAGTAAATATTTAATTGACTAGTTTTGTCTCATTCTATTTTTAACTAGTCACCATAACCTAACCCTAGAACTAACCTCCTATCCTATTTATACAAGAACATAGAGGGCTAGTGGATGAGAGATTATGGATGAGAGTTACTATTATACTGGCATAATTAGTTTAGTGCTCTTAATCAAATGAGGTATCTATGTTACTTGGATAAATATGTGTTATCTTGTTTTTAAGCTTTTATAGATTTATTTATGCATGTATTATGGGTGTTTGTCTTGTGGTAGCTAACATAATTTTTGGCCATATCTAGAAATTTAATATGGCATCAAAGGTATAGAAGCTTCACCTTGTTATGCATATAAATTTAAAGATTGAGTATGTAGTTTTTCATTATTATATATATATATATATATATATATATATATATATATATATATATATATATATATATATATATATATATATATATATATATATATATATATATTTAGATTTACTACTTATTTTTTTTGCAATTTATGTTTCAAGGCCAAATTGAGTGGCTTACTATAAATAACTAATATTGTGATCTCACCTAGCCCTCATGGGATATTAGTTGGTCATAAATTGGTGAACATAGTGGGTTACTAAAGGTTGAATAATTTTTTTTAATTAAAAATTCCTTATGTTAGAATTATACTTTGATAGTTGTAAAAATCATTAGAGTTATCATTTTTGGCAAAGCGATAGATAACCAATTGAACATGATCTATGGGGTGACAGGTACTACCCCAATACCCAAGCCATCATACAACATTATATACATATCTATGAAGTTTCTAGGATTATTTATTTTTTACAATAGGAAACCTCTCAACCATTTGATTCTATGGGGAAATGATAAGTGATTATCCCTAGGAAGTTACTTTCTACATACCTTATAGGTAAGATAGTACAACTATGAAATTGTGGAAAAATCTATAGTCAGTTCCCTTTGGGCCTGCTCACTATTTATACATTTCGATTCATATATCAAGAATCCTAGAAATCAAGTAAACCTCAACATAGTATCTCCAAAAGTAACTCTAGTTACATTTGCTAAATATGCATTGTTACAATATTCCCTATTTAGATTCAATTTCAATATCCATATTTTGGGATTTATTTTTAAGAAAAGAATATTGAAAGGGCAAAGCAAAGGGAAATTTTCTAGTATGAATATGTTTCTTGGATCTTTTTTGATATGTGTGAGAAGGCTATAGACCAACATTTCCATGTGAATAAAAAAGGTAAAATTAATTAGGTGGACCATAAGGAGATTACACCATTGTGATTTCCTCATTGAGACAATTTTTTAATGAGTATTTATTTTCTCCATATATAACTATATATAATATTTTTCATTTGTAAAGAATTCTACTCTGATAGTTGTAAAAATCATTAGAGTTATCATTTTTGGCAAAGCAATAAATAACCAATTGAACATGATCTATGGGGTGATAGGTACTACCCCAATACTCAAGCCATCATACAACATTATATACATATCTATGAAGTTTCTAGGATTATTTATTTTTTACAATAGGAAAACTCTCAACCATTTGATTCTATGGGGAAATGATAAGTGATTATCCCTAGGAAATTACTTTCTACATACCTTATAGGTAAGATAGTACAACTATGAAATTGTGGAAAAATCTATAGTCAGTTCCCTTTGGGCCTGCTCACTATTTATACATTTCGATTCATATATCAAGAATCCTAGAAATCAAGTAAACCTCAACCTAGTATCTCCAAAAGTAACTCTAGTTACATTTGCTAAATATGCATTGTTACAATATTCCCTATTTAGATTCAATTTCAATATCCATATTTTGGGATTTATTTTTAAGAAAAGAATATTGAAAGGGCAAAGCAAAGGGAAATTTTCTAGTATGAATATGTTTCTTGGATCTTTTTTGATATGTGTGAGAAGGCTATAGACTAACATTTCCATGTGAATAAAAAAGGTAAAATTAATTAGGTGGACCATAAGGATATTACACCGTTGTGATTTCCTCATTGAGACAATTATTTTAATGGGTATTTATTTTCTCCATATATAATTATATATAATATTTTTCATTTGTAATCCTAGAGTCACTTTTCCATAAATGTTATTTTTGCCCATAGGTTGATTTCACAGTTGTGATTTCTCAACAAGTCAATCAAAATTAATGCATATTTTCACAAGAATTTTTTTTATAAATTATTTTGGGTTTATTTACACTCACTTTTGTGTGTTAGTAATGGTGGAAAAAAATATAACCCTGACAAGTTCCAACTATTTCAACTTGGAAAGATACATTATTGATATGCCCCTAAGTAAGATTTTTTACCACATTGTAATGAATGAACAAGCTACACCTTTAGATCTTATCAAATGATAAAAATGGTAAAAATATTCTAAAGAAGATACATGCATCATTGCCATCCAATATCCCCTAAATTGAAGTTTCATTTTCAAAGTGTCACAGAACCTTATAAATTTTGGAGTACCTTGAAGGCACTTTTTCAAAAGCTATGCAGTAAGATGAGGGCATGCCAAGTGGAAAATGAACTCAATGCTACGAGTCCATAAAAATATCCTTACATTAAGGACTTCATCACTCAAGTCAAGCATTTAATTATTTCACTCATTAAGACTGGTGAAACCAATATTAATGAAAAATTCATTATGACTATTTTTTTTAAAAAATAAATAAAAAATCCATACTCATTTTTTTCAAACTAATAAGCACATGAAGACTCTAAATGGATCTACATATGTGGTAGTGAATTTTGGCAAATTATGTGGGTAAATTCAAAGAGAACAAAAAAAATAGTTTTCATTGGGAAAATATGACTTGAAGGTCCTAAATAACATGTATTAGTGGTCAATGATACTAATGCAACATCGTAACCCAACTCTATGAAAGGAAAGAGCCTTACCAAAAAAGAATGAAAAATAAAGCCCAAACTATGGAACTAGAGTCATCTCAAGATGACATTACTCCTCTCTCCATGAGTCCTAGTAGTAGATTAAGACCTGTTGTTAGTCCAATTTCATAACAAAGAAATTATTTATAAATCATAGGTGGAAATTTGACATCAACTCTAAGCTCTCCAAAGAAGTTAATATGTCATAAATAAATTTATAATTTGACTAAAAAAGATATTTTTCACTTTGATTTATTTTATCAAATTCTAGATGAATGAAGTTATGAATATTTAGTAGAACATGGAGTTTGGTGTGAGGTAATGGAAGAATAAAGGAGGGCCGTTGAGAATAATGGAGCTTGGTAGTTAGTTGATATTCAAAAAGATAAAGAGATGATATGAGTAAAATGGATATATAAAAATAAATATAAGAGTGATGGAAAATTGAAAGCCATAAGGATAACATCTAAAGGATACACATAAATATATGTAATAAACTACGAAGGAATTTTTTCACTAGTTTCTCTTTGGGATACAATAATAATAATGTTAGCATTAACAACCCATAATAAGTGGAAAGTTCACCAAATGGATATGAAGTCAACATTCATGAATGCCTTCATCAAGGAAGATGTTTATGCTTAGCAACCATATGGGTTTTATGTAAAAGGTAAAGGAGATATGGTATATAAATTGAAGAAAACATTGTATGGCTTGAAGTAAGCTCCTAGAGATTGGTGTTCAAGAATTGATAATATTTCTAACAACACATGGATTTTTTAGAAATTTGTATTGAATTCAAATTTTTTAATGTTGTAGATGAGACAAAATGTTAAGATACAACTGGTTGGTGAATTTTTTGACCGATGGAGTAGAACACTCAATGAAAAACTTGATAGGATGTTGGTTAAATAAAAGAAAATTTGAGATAACATTTACATGCCTATCAAATCAACAGGTAAAGAAAAAAAATATACTATGAGAGAAAGGCTTTGCCCAATATTTTTATATCTATAGCATTCTCTTTATGAAATTTGAACCATGTTAACTAAGGGGTGGGGGGGGGTGTGGGGGGGAGAGGCTATGTAGTGATAATTAGGGTCAAACATCCCTAACTTGTTGTATATATATAAATTCTAAGTGATTAATCTCATGCGATCAAGAAAGGGTATGACACATCGTAATTGATTTTTAAAAACTAGAAGATGACTAATCAAATGTATAATACATAGAGCATACTAACATGTGGGAAATATGGATGATTGATAATAAATGATACCTTAGGCATGCTAGTAGTCAAGATGATCTAGACATAGCCAAATAAAAAATGGAAAATGGCCTCATCCTTATATTATATGCCATACAACATATGATTAAAATAAATCAATCACAAATTCGATTGAGAATGATTTGGGATCTTCTTATAAGAAATTGAGTGTGAATTTATAAAAAAGTTCACAATTTTTAGAAAACTAATGCATCATTTTGTTGATTATCAACAATTAATTGATTATTTATTGAATTAAGAAAGAAGGTTGTGTTTAATTAATATAAAATTGGGTGTGGTGAATTACAAAATCAACTATTAAAATCCAATATTTTATAGGTATATACAAACATCTTTGTAATTTAATTATATATTTCCTAATTTTTCATTGTTTAATCAGATAAAAATAAATATGCATTTCATTTTAGGCCATCTTATTCTAGGAGGTGTAGATGAAATTGTTGATATTTGAGGTTATTCAACATTTTCATATAGACTACCTCTCTACCAAGCCTTTTTTTCATTTGTAGATATGTGAAAGAGATTTCGATTTGGATGAGGAAACCACCATTTGTACTTGATATACAACCCTCATGTAGCTTTTGTCAATGTAAAATATCTATCATATCATGTATGCTTTATTTTAAAATTCATGTGATATATTAGAGTTTATGTAATTTTTATTATTTTTAGATCCTTAATTGTGAAAGAGTTTTCATTTCCCTGATAGTTATTTGACACTACATTTATAAATTTGGAGGATATCTGGGATTAAGGGGTATTAGATTAGATTTTAGAAAAGGATGTTGAACTAAACTAATAATCATGCCAATAAATAGAAAAATAAAACAAATAGTATTATGAATTTATACAATTGAGATTGATAAAACTAGTAAAGTACATTTATTGATATATATTAAATGAATTGGAAACAAATGATACTTAGTTGGTTTAATATCTTCATATATGTTTGATCTAGATGAGACTAGAAGTGGACTAAGACATGATCTTAGAAAATTTGTCTGATTATAGTAATATTATTTTTGTGGCCTAGATTTTTGTATTGGATTTAGATAGTTGTGTCGATGTAGGTGTCTAACCCTACCATATGTTTCATGTAAAAAATACTGAACATATCTAGATGTGACCTATGGATCTTTTTTAATATTTCTTATTATAATGTATTCACATCACATGGACAAAAAATTTCTCTTTGTCAAATGATCAAACCCTAGCTTTTTCACCCTTGGAGTGACTATGGAAAAAATGGGCTAGGGGGCTCACTGTGTCAAACTATCCTAAGGAACCCTATGTTAATAGTCTGAAGAGGGCCTCAAACTTATGTACTTCTCCCTTATACATTGGATTGTGTGTGCACAAGGATGAAAATGTGTGATAAACAAAGACATGCAATGACCTAGCTTTTAACTTGAAAAATATGTGTCATGAACTACTCTTCGAATTCTCAAGACTTCTGGGGATACTGCTTCTATGATTGATATAGAAATATGGATAAATAGGGTAGGTTTTTTTAAATTGAATGATTTATTGATTTATTTTTGGTATATTACCTTGTGAGTTCTCAGTGTTTGATAGGTGAGGAATGAATGAGGGTTCATATTTTATATATACTAGTCCCTTTTATAAATACCTCACACTAAAAAATATAAGCTGAACTTTAAGATACATTTAATTTTTAAATTAGATGACTTTTGACACTGGACACTTTGTAAGAAAACTGGACACTTGCATCAATGTAGGTGTCTATCTAGGATGCAAGTTTCCAAGAAGGTATAAAATAGTTATAGGTATAGAACTAGTAGCAAAGGATAATAATTAAATTTAGATATTTTTGAATATTATATAAGGCCTGATCATCATAATAATAATGGCTAGACTAAGAGAGAAGCAGTTTAGGCACAAATATATAGTGAATGTGATCCTTTCTATATCAAACATGTTTATAACTATATAGGATTGATGTACTACATAAATCATATTTTAATATCTATATATCCCGCCATTAGTCTAGTAATGAAATTATGGCTTAAAGGAAATAAATGTGTACCTAGGCATGCATAACACACCTTTTCTTTAAATGAGCCCAACTTGAGTGCACAACATAACATATTTTCTTCTATCTTCTTCTGTCAGTTAGTTTTTGGTAGCATTATCATAGTCAGGATGTTTCAAAATTGATTTCCAGATATATGTTTTATATTCCTAGATTAGGTCTCCTTCTTGTTAAACAATAAAGGTACCGATTTATGTATTTAATGTAACAAAGTATAGGCCAAAGGGGATCTAATAATAGTGATTGAATAATAACCAAGTGTTTTAAGTTAAGATATATAAGCTTTGTTTTATCAATATTTAATTGCTATAAGATTATAAATGCAAGCAAGTAATTCAAATTAAAATCAATGTACATCCAAGGGAAGGATTAGAACTCAAAACCAATCAAGGATGGCCCCATTATAAAGATTTACGATGAAGATACCGACTCATTAGAATAGCCATTAGTTGTTATGCAATTATTTATTTATTTCCTTTTAATTCAACATGTGTGAGACAAAATTTATTTCTACATAACTATGATGAAGTGTGAATGTTATTAAATGTCTTAGTGGAAGCGTCCAACATAGATATTTAAATTCAATTAGTTATTCAATTATTACAGATATGATTTAATTTTATGCACTTTTAATTTATGTAATTTAAATTATGGAAAGTGTGTTACCTATCTACATTTGAAAAACCTCAACAAATAAACAAGTGTTTCATATATAGTTCTAACATATTTTGAATCATAATGCATGATGGATTGAAAATTAGTGAATGTAGTTGATTTTATAAGTCAAGTGGGCACCTTATTTAAATAATAAGTTTATATGTAAAGATATTAGTCTGTATTAGTGTAACTAGTGGTTAAAATTATGCTCATTATTTTGACATCATTTATAGGGAATGCATCAAAGCATTTTTATCTTGAATTTGATAAAATAATTTACTTTTCTAGTTTAAAATTTATTCTTTTCTAGGCATAAGATGCAATTTATGCAAATGTAGATTAGTGAAAATTTTAAAAGATGTGTTGTGCTAACCCTATGTAGGGCAAGGTGGGCATAAACATATGAATTGTGATTGATTTACATGCAACGGGAATGAGACAATTTAGGTAGATTATTTTTGGAACAACTGAATATTGATACAATAACATAGTCACAACCTATAATAAATATAAGTAATAATAAATGCCTGTAGATAATCTATAATTTTCATCTGAAGAGCGAAAGGAGAAATAATTCAAGACGTTCTTGGCTAAACTAGTAGATCATAATGTGAATAAAGAGTAAAATGATCTCCATACTCTTGAGAAAAATATATTTCGACCATTTCCTAAGGTTCATATTTGTCCACCATGCACTCAAGATTATAGCATTTAGATTTCACCACCCTCATGGAAACTTCTTTTCAAAAGAGTATTTAAAGCCCTTCTTGCCCCAAAAATAAATATCAAACCTACAAAACTTGTTGAAATTGTTGAACATTGTGAACTTTTTATTGAACTTAAAACTAGAATCTCAAGAGACTCCACTCATTCACCTCCATCTAGGAAACACTCTCTTCCCTTAGAAAGTACCAAAATTTCCATTTATTATTCATCAAGGACTATAGAGATTGATGAAGAATTTAAAGAGTGGGTGATATAAGTTTTTGGTCTATGTATAGTCATAAAATTAATAGAGGACCATTAAAAAGAAAAAAATGTCAATTAATCTACAATGCTTGAGTTTCCATCAATACCCAGGGGAAATGAACCTATAAAAACTATCTCTCATTTTCCCCTACCTAATTTTATGGGAAAGGTAAATGAGGATTTAGATATGTTCTTCTTTTTGTTGGATGTCTTATGACATAGCTATGACTACAATAAAGATGCTTAAAATTTCTAATTGTTTTCATTAACACTTAAAGATGCATCCCTTAGATGGTTTATGGTTATAAGGAAGGATACAATTTCCATTTGGAGGAATATGAAAGAAAAAAGTTTCTTTCCAAAAAGCAAGACTACTATCGAGGAAGAAAATACATGAGAGATGACATTTTATGAATGTCACAAGAAAATGATGAATCACTAGAGGATTACATGGAACAATTTATGTTCAATCTAAGAAAATCTAAATTAACCAATCTATATTCTCACAAATTAATATTATTTAATGAACTTAAAAAAGATAGTTTGGAATCATTCAATTTAATGAGTGGTAGAGATGTCTTATGACTACCATTCAATGATATCAACCTTCTATGAAATAATTATTCAAGATAAAGAACAAACAAAAACTATAGTAGTTAGATACTTCCTTCATTAGTTGAGAATGGAATCTCACAAACAAAAGTAAGTAATTATGTTTTGGATATGAAACAATATATTATAAGTCACATGGACACACAAATGGATACATTGCACATAAGAAAGAAGCAAGAAGAAACATCATAGGCCTTGATGGTTTATTTTTTGGACTACTATGGGAAGAAATTAGACTATAAATTTCATGTCATTTAAGTAAAAGTGGCAATCATAACGGAGGAAAATATTAAAACTATGAAATTGCATGCAGTTGGTGGATATGGATATAATATGCTATTTATGGCTCAATGAATAAAATGGACACAAAAGCCACACAATCAAGGTATGCCAAAAAATTATGCATTTTAAAATTCTCAATTTTTAGTTATTCCTAATTCATGTGGATCTAAATATTGGGTACCCATGCCACCCTAGAATGAGAATTGGCTACAATAGAATGCCCAATTTCTAAATAATTGGTAGCTACCCAAAAATCAGCCTTAGACTCCTCTAAATTGGTAAAAATAAAATACCCAAACACCAAACAAACAACAAAAAACCCAAAAATAATCTTGGATACCTCATACTCATAACTAATAATGGTTTTCTTCTTTGAACCAATGAAAATAATCATGGAGAAATAACTAGCCATGGTTTAACCAAAATACTAGATCTCCATAGCATCCATAATAGTGACAAAAACAAGCTTTGATGCCTAATACTCAACCAACTCTTATGCAACCATAATTTCCCACCCAACCTATACCAAACCCCACTAATAAGTCATTTAAATCGACACAAGCTATTGAAATAATTCAATATTCATCTTACACATTGGATATCAATGAATTCCATCTTTATTTATGATGTATACTCATTCCACCCACCTCACTTTTCATAATGGAACCTCATTAAGAGATTCTAAACACCCACACTAATTAACAACCACTTAAACACACAACTACTCCTAAATAAATATCTAATACTACACAATAACTATATATCAACCCTACTTTGCCAGGAATATTAAACCTCCAATATCTTGATAGAGAATATAAATTTGATTTCATAGGATAATTAAAAAGTGTTTGTGTCAAGATTCCACTACTTAAAGCTATAAAATGTGTGCTCATCTATACTAAAGTTATTTGTGAACATGATAATAACCATATGATTTTAATATCTTAAAAACTAAATCAAACTGAGGAAGGTATCACCTTATCCTAGGAAGACCATGGATAACTTTAAAAAAATTCTTATATTGGTTCTAGATTAGGGAACATGCTGATTTTAAATGGAAAAGACACTGAGAAATTAGTGTTGTAGCCACCAACCAAGCCTTCCTATGAAACATAAAAAATAGTTTTGGGTAGAATAATAAGATAAAGAACAAGTTTATTTACACAATTTGTTCATTATTGACTACAACATATCCTTGAAAAATTAATAAGAATACATAGTCCTTTTGAATATCCTACAAAAAACCTATGAGGTCGATTCATAAATAAACAATCTCTTGTAATGTATACCATATCCCTTCACAAAAATTATTTCTAAATAAGGTTCCTTCAACTATAAAAGTGCTATTAAAACCTACCACCAACTAATACCACTCTAGTATAGCCATACCTCATTACATGTTTTCCTTGTTCTAAGAAGTAAAATTATTTTCAGAATAATCGATTAATATTAAAAATAAATTGGAACATCAACAAGAAACTAAAATATTTACCATTATCAAAATCCAAAAAATAACCTCTCCTTGGGACTATCATGACATAAAAAGGTATCCACCGTGATCTATGGACCCATCACATTTACATCAAGGAATTTGTAAACCTATTCTCTAACTATAAAGTAGGATGAGCCTCGTTGTTAAAGACATAGTCAAAAACTAAGTTTAAAAAATTATTGGATCTAATATTTATCTATCTTATTTTTGAAATCCAATGAGTTTCATGTCTTGTTATTGTAACTAAAAGGGGGGAAATGATGTATATGTGTGCTGACTATACATAGCCACAAGGAAATATCACTTTCCTCTTCCCTTCATTGATTAAGTACTTGACATATTAGATGGAAATAAATATTTCTCATTTCTTGATGGGTCTATTATCTATAATTAGATAAGAATAGCTCCTAAAGACCATGATAAGACTACCTTCACTTATTTGTGTGGTTTTTAATCATATGTTGTACTATCACTCAGTTTATGAAATGCTTTTGTCACTTTTAAAAGCATAATTTTGAGCATATTTTTTTATTTTTCCCATGATTTTATTTAAATATAAATTTATGGCTTCACAATCCATGGGGAAACATATGAAGAATCCATCTAAAACTTAGAAAAAGTCCTCCAATGTTGTCAAGATAACCATTTTTCCCTAAATCAAGAAAAATGCTACATGTTGATGACTTAAGGCTTCATTTGGGACACAAAATATTTATTTAGGGAATTAAATTTGATCCTAAAAAAAAATTCCATAATCAATAACTTAGTAATTTTTAAAAAAATAAAAAGATGTTCGAAGTTTCTTAAGACATACTAGATACTATTGTAGATTCATTAAATGTTTCAAAAAAATTGAAACACCTCTATTTGTTTTAAGTTATAAATATGTAAATTTTATTTGGACTTATTAATGTTAAAAAACACTCAAAAAACTTAAATATCTACTAGTAACAACTCTAGTATTGAGAGGCCCTGATTAGACATTGCCCTTTCAATTCCACATGGATGCCTTTGACATACACTAGGATCCATCCTTGGAAAAATGGATAAATAATTGAGCTATGTCATATATTTTATTATTAAAAACATCCAAGGGGTTTAATTTAATTATATAGTTATAAATAAATAATTTCTTGTCTCAGTGATGTAGGAGCATCATTTTAAGGATGAATTTATCTTAATTTTGTTTGCTCAATTTTGTCTTGATCAAGTTGTTTAGTGGTCATGTAGATTTTTTAAGATGTTTTAATGCCTTTGGGAGTAATAACACACACTTGAGAATCTTCTCCTAATTTTAGAGTTTTCTTAGATAGGTTATATTTTGAAATTGGCATTTTCTTGCCAGTTTAGTAAATTTTAAATTTTGAATTTTCTTTTCAAGTTTTGGGTCCTCAATCATGTTTGAAGGAGATTAAACGATGTAGTATTTTTTATTAGGATATAGAAGGGGTAAATTTTATTTCATTACATACTTGATTCAAATAATGATTCCTTAATATAGGTATCATATGAAATAGAATTGTTATGAATCTCTCAATGTTCTTAGAAGGAATCAAGATCTATTGGAGCAGTTATAGGACACATAAAAATTGTAAATGATAATGCTTGTTGATATTTTTTTTAATGAATTCAAGGATGTATGGATTCCAACCTCAAGGAAATAAATAAGAGGATATCGATTTATAATTTCAATGGTACAGACTCTATTTTAGCTTGAGTTTTGTGTTCAATAAAACCTGAGTATGCATTTTATGCAAGAAAGATTTTGTGGAATGATGGTTGATACAAATATATATTGGTAAATTATTAGACAATGTTTTAAAGTTTTTACATATGGTTTCAATTCATTTGAATATAATTTCATAAATTATTATTCTCAAATCCTATAGAAGATTATGTTCTCACATACAGACATAAAGTCAATCCAAAAACTTGGGTGAACTGACCAAAAGATGTGTCAAAAAATGGATAAACATGATAATAAGGTGAATAGAATTAATTAATACCCCAATAAATGATCACAAAAATGTTTAAACTTGTTTTAAATTTTAATACACCAAATTTACCCTTCTCGGGTTGATATAGTCAGGGTAAACCCTAGAATAGGGTTTAGAAATGGAAATCAACATTGTGAGAGATTTCATTACCAAAAACCATAAAAAATGTTTAAGGGAAGGAATTAGATATAAGGTACCCAAAAATCAATTTAATTTATTAATGTCAATTTGTATTTGTTTGTACAATTGAAAATAGTAAAAAAAGGCTATAAGAAAGCCAAAACAAAGGGGAAGAACATGTGTATGTTGAAGAGTAGTACTTATAGGTTGAGTGTATTAGTTATGAGATCAAAGAGGATGTAAATAATAATGGATATGGCTATTTAAACCTTAATAAAGCTAAAAAACCTTGATTTATTAATTGGGCTATTGTTCCTATAATCCTTTGTAAAAGAATGAATAAGTTATAACAAAACTATTGAGTGTTGATTTGAATGTACCTATCCATCATTATGGTATCAGAACCTAAGATATCTTAGGAGGAAAATAATAAATATTTAATGAAAAATATATGGAGTATTAGTATCTCAAATAAGATTAAAACTATTTGATGCCTTAGTGTTGGATATGAGAAACTTGCAAGCTAGATTGCAAATAATAGAATTAGTTTACAAAAGAGATATGAATAGAGGTGATGTGAGTAAAGGAGAAGATGAAGTTCCTCAATAAGATTCTATAAAAGAAGGATAGGAAGGTAGAGTTGAGAAAATATTCATTAGAGAAATTATAGGTGTGACTTCAAAGCCCAAATTGGGGGTGCCAATATATGAGGGTATTATCAATGTTAAAGAGTTGATTGACTGGATAACAACTATGGACAAGTACTTTGAATATAAAGAGGTACTGAGGAAAATAAAGTGAATTTTATAGTGACAAGGTTAAATGGTCATGCATCCCTCTGGTGGGATGGAGTATAGGAAGAAATAAGAATGAGAAAATAAAAGATAAGGTAATGGGATAGAATGATGGCCAAGATGAAGGAAAAATTCATTCCTAAGAACTACCAAACTAATTTTTTTAGAATGCTCCAAAATATGAGATAAAAAGATATGTCAGTGAAAGAACACATTAAATAATTATAAAAATAAACCATCAAAGCAAAACACATAGAGGAGGATGTTGAAAATGTTGCTAGGTATATTAATGGATTGAAGTTTAGTATTCAAGATGAAATCAACATTTTGTCTCAAAGGATAGTAGAAAAGGCCTATCAAACTACATTAAAGGTAGAGGAAAATTTTAATAGAAGGAAAATCCAAAAAAATAGAGGTAGAAGAAAAAGTTATAATAGTAGAGGTCATGAAGAAGGAAGAGGATATCTAGGCAATAGAAATCAATGGTAGATTCATAGTAAGGAAGTTGGCATTAGTTCTAAAAGTACAAGTTAGACTAATAGATATAGATCCTATGAAAGTCCCAAAGACCTTCAAATTGGTAGTTCTTGGAGTGAAAGTAGGAACCAAGTGGTTTAACTAGAAAAATACAGTGTGGAGTCATTAACAAAATATGTTTAATATCCTAAAATATGATATTTTTCTAATGAGGAGAGTTATACTAAAGTCAAGTCATGAAGAGAAAGAACCACCACAAAGAAAGATATTATTTAAGACTATGTGCAAAATTGGAGGTAAATATTATAAGGTTATAGTTTATAATGGTAGAAAAGATAACC
This sequence comes from Torreya grandis, assembly GCA_037957365.1. NCBI lineage: Eukaryota > Viridiplantae > Streptophyta > Pinopsida > Cupressales > Taxaceae > Torreya > Torreya grandis. Next base: position 6,401,501 of record JARHVA010000214.1, on the reverse strand, counting down.
TTGTTTCTTCAATAATGGTAAATAAGATAGGATTAGATATAACATTTCATCCTAATCCTTACCATGTTTCTTGGATTCAAATAAATCATCAAGTCCTAGTTAATGAATAGTGTCGTGTATACTTGTAGATTGGTGGTTACAAAGATAAATTTTTGTGTGATATGATTTTTAATAATGTTTACCATATCATACTTGGTATACCATGGAAATATTATAGAATATTTATTCATGATGTTATGGATAAAACATATACTATTGATAAGGATGGCATCAAATAAACATTAATTCTATTGTAGGATAGTCAAGCATGGAAAGAGATACAAAGTAGAGTGATGATGTTTGGTGAGAAAGAGTATTTTCCAAAAATAAATAGTCACAGTATTGAAAACAAGAAATTATAATCTAAGGATATGGTTCAAGAAGAGTAAAATGGAATACAATTTGACAAAAAAAGGAGAGAGGAGAATGCAACCATTCGATAACATTCTAAAGTAATGATTGGAGGAAACAAAGAGTTATTACAACCAACCAAGAATGATGAGGTGATTAATACATTATGTGGACCTCAAGAGATAGGTTTCATAGCTCATAAGAGGGTATTATTTATCTTATAAAACTTATTTTTTTTAAAATTAACATTTGGAAAGGTTTTTTGTAGACTTGTCTCATCAATTATCTTTGATAAGGAGCATGGAGTATCTGGAATGATTTGCTAAGAAGATTAGTATGTTGAGAGAGCTTTCCATGGAAGGTGAAATGACTAACCAAATAGTTTATAACAGTTTATAACCTAACAAAAGAAGAGAGAAGGAAAAATATATTGGAGAAGAAGCTTAGTGTTGCCATCTTGTTACAACTTTTTTCATCACCAAGATTCCAATTGGGTGAAGTGGGAAAATATGGTGGACAAAAATAGAGAACTCTAAACCATTGAAAATTGCTACAAAGAAATAGCCTTAAAAAGGGCATTGATATTGGATGTTAAGTACTTGCTTACAAATATGTTAAAATAAAAAAACAAATATAACCAATATGTATTGAATGGAAAGAGAATAATAATACTACATTAAAATGATAAAATCTCACTCCAAAATATTGTAGGCATCTTTGAAGGGAAAACCTCTTTAAAATATAACACAATATGAAATACTCAATACATGGTCTTTTATCTTACACAAAACTTATATTTAAATTATTCTATTCAAAATATAAACTACATCTTACACATGTAAAATATTATAAATAATAAATATGTAAAGTTAAAAAATATGTATGTGCATTTGAGTTGGTCTAATGGTGAAGAACATGTGTTCTTGGAAGGGAGGTCACAGGGTCAAATCTTGCATACCTTATATTCATAGCACAATAAAATGCCTCCCCATGATAAAAATATTGGACTTGCAGACCATGAACAAAATAGTACTTGTTAGATGCTCATTTTGAGAACAAAATTGCAGATTTTTGTGTGCCTAGATTACTGGATAGGTTAGGCGATGAGTATTTCATCTTTAGTTGTGTTAGGTCCAACATATATATAGCCCTAGGTACCACTTTATCTGTAATTAATAATTTGTTTTTCATGGATAGATTATGTGATATCTTTGTTTGATGTGGTGCAGAGTGTCATGGGGCTAGCTCTCCAGAGCTGGCTAGGCTATGCGCCACTGCCTATTCCAACTCAAATCCCTCATTACGACAGGATTCTATAATAACTATGGACTATGCCTTCAGTGTTTACCTGCACAAGTTCACCCACAAACATAGTAGAAAAAAACTTATATAAAGAAAGGATTAGTAGCAAAAAGAAAAACACACAATTGCAAAGATCAAAAAATTGACTCAACATCCATGAGCATTCACACAATTCAAGAGAACTGGGAGTAACGTGTATTTTATTAACTCTTTAGGACAATCTAGTCCAAAGTACAATAAACAGGCCAATTGGCCAACATACACAACAACCATTGAGTCGGGCTCAGCCGATAATGCTCAAAACCATTTAAATGATTACAATGAACAATTCCCTCCCTATGTCTGATTAATCTCTGCCTAGGACAAACCCGCCCTTGCTTCATGAAATATGAGACCAACATAACTACTCACAAACACCTGCATGATGTTTTTATGGACACGTGCACATGGTCCACATAAACTTGGGACTGACACACGACCTTCACAATGATTCACTTTTCACCACTTTGACAGTTCAAACTTACATTCACTTAAATCACTGTGCACAAAAATCTCACCATTCATTTGATCAAGAAAGACTAACTCTGTGAATTTATTTAGGGATGTTGAAGCAACAGATCCCTCATAGACTCCCCCACTTTAGAATTGGTGACGTCTTTGGTGCCTACACGACTCCACTGGCAAGAACCCATGAGGGCAATCTTCGATTCAAACTCAACCTAGAGCTAAAAGATTCACACGTCCCTTCTTCAGACCCATTCCAAGCCAAGAGACCAACACTTCCCCTTTCCAGGCTCTATCCAGAGTCAAGAGATCACCATCCCCCTTTTCAGACCTAAAGCTAAGAGATAAACACATCCCCTTTTCAAGCTTCCTTCAGAGTCAAGAGACCATACCATCCCCTTTTAAGACCCAAAGCCAAGAGATAAACACACCCCTTTTCGGGCTCCATCCAGAGTCAAGAGATCAACACAACCCCTTTTTAGACCCAAAGCCAAGAGATAAACACATCCTCTTTTAGGCTCTATTTAGAGTCAAGAGATTAACACATCTCCTTTTCAAACCCAAAGCCAAGAGATAAAAACTTCCCCTTTCAGGCTCCTTCTAGAGTTAAGAGACCAAGGCCAAACTCCATGACCTTAACTTTGAGGGCTTCTAATTGCTCCCATCTTGCTGAAAAACACCATTCCAACACCACTAGAAACTCCCTCTACTTTTAATTACCAAGTAACCCACTATATTCACCCCAACAAACTGTTCCAAATACCACTCTATTTTTACCCATCACACACACAAAAGGGCACTTAGGCAGGAACCATCATTAATTTGGATTCCTTAGCGACTAAGGAATCTGACTAATTATAAACTGAGAAACAAACTAAATCTCTAGCAACTTCAACACATAGACAAATCTTTCCTATACAAGCCACACCAAACCGATGCAGCTTCACAAGATCAACTTGATCTTTCCAACCCCCAAACTTAGGGTGGAGGAAAATGGCTCCTAATTGCCCACCTCTTCAAGACACTGCAAACCTAGCAAAGCCTAAGTGACCCCATTGAACTTTCACCCAAAATAGTACTGAAACTCCAACACAAAGATATAATAATAGGTGAAGACAACTCTTCAAATCTAGCACACCAGGCCCAACAATAGGAATAGAGTCCTTACCCAAGAACTTTCCTCTGGAACCAAATCGATGCACTTGATCAATTATCTTCTATGTGACACAACAAGATGATGCTTCCTTGAGCATACCAATAACTCCCACCCCACATCAATGAGAAAAAGGAACTTGCTACCGCTTTAACATCCCAACTGCCACCAAGTAATACAAGATACACTGACTCCTCACTAATTCTTGCACTCTTCTGCATACTCAACCTAATACCCCTTTCATCTTCCCAATCCCACTCCTCTGCACACTCTTCACCACTCACATCTGTAATGGATATGACACAAAAGAACTCCAAGATGGGGAAAAGCTGTCACCTTACCCATGTTGGATAAAACCTGTCTCAACATAACACTAATGGCTTGTAACTCCACAAAACCTACTTGAACCTCAGAGGTCTGGAGGTCAAGTTTCTAAGGCTAAACTAGTTGAATTCCAATTGCAAGACTCTCGAGTCCGTGAGCACCCCTTCCACAATAATCAACCCCAGCAAGTTACACACAACCACCTCTGAACCCAAGCCTTACCTAGTGTTGAGCTCCCATGAGCACATACACTATCTGCTCACACAGTTCATCCAGATCCCCCTTTCAAACTACAAACACCCCTTGCGGCTTTGAATAATCTCACTTGTAGTGATTCCCACCACACATCTAACACTTCAAATTGAACTATTTCCTACGTGACTCTCCAACTAGTGAATTCTCCTTGCCACCCATTGAAGTGCTCTAAGACTTACAAGATCCCTCTGACGACTCCAAAGTAGCCTTCCTTCCCTGGTCACCCACTGACTTCCTTAAAGACTTGCTCAACCCCTTACCAATGCCTCCCCACATGGATGTGCAAGGGCCCAAGGTATTTTTGGATGAATAACCCTCTCTAAAATCCAAGAGATGGTCTACTATAGCAATTGCTTCACTAAAATTGGACACTTCATGGCAACAAAGCTCCACCTGATCCCATCACTAAAGACCATGAGTAAACTAAAACAAATTATCCACCTATGACATGTCAGTGACCTCCAACAAAAGGCTTTGGAAAGAATGGATATACTCTCCCATCTCCCCCACTTGTTTCCACTGATTCAACTTAGTCTAAGCTAACCATGCTGCATTCTCAAGTCAAAACTAAATGCCAAGGGCTTCCTTCAGATCCTCCCAAGAGTCCAACATCTACGTAAAAATCTTTGATGCAATGTCACTAGCCAAGGTTCTATACCAAACCTTTACCGTACCTGTGAGGTACCTTAATATAGTGTGCACCTCCTATTCACCTGAAAAACTTCCTAACCCTGCCTGCAACTCCTCCATGTCATAGAAGAAACTATCCAGAAGATGGTCATCTTGCTCACCATCATAACACTCTTGTTCCTTCAACTTGGGGAGCTTCAAGACTGAAGAAAAACTAGACCCTAATGCTTTCACCAAACTTGATATCGTTGATCGATACAAAGCCACTTCATCTTGTAACTTCATTTGGAACACCAAGTTCTTCTCCAACCTTCCAGTAAGTTCTACGATCATCTGCCCCAAGTTAGTCACCTTCTTCTCAAGCTTGTTGAATCTTGTACCCGCATGATTCCCCATCAATTAGAACTGGGCACCACCAACTCGCTCAACAAGGCCTTTACCCATTGTAACAATTTTCAACTTACCAATGTGGCAACTGCCACCACCTTCACCTTCACCTTTGCCCTGACCCTCCTCTCAACCACTGCTGGCCACTTTCTTGAGCAATATCCTGGACAAATCTCCTACCATACTGACTCAGACACAACTAGATAACACTGGACTGACTCAATAAGGGAAGGCACAAGACTATTTAACTTTAGGCAAACACAATCCCAAAAAACACAAATCGTGTGCTCTGATACCAACTGTCACAGGGCCAACTCTCCAGAGTTAGCTGGGCTGTGCGGTACCGCATGTTCCAACCTGAATCCTTCATTACGACAGGATTCTATAAGAACTATGGACTATGCCTTCAGTGTTTACCTGCACAAGTTCACCCACAAACACAGTGGACAATAACTTCTATAAAGAAAGGATTAGCAGCAGAAATAAAAACACACACTTGCAAAAATCAAAAAATTGACTCAACACACATGAGCATTCACACAATGCAAGAGAACTAGGAGTAACGTGTATTTTATTAACTCTTCAAGACAATCCGGTCCAAAGTACAATAAACGGGCCAACTGGCCAACATACACAAAAACCACTAAGTCAAACTCCGCTGATAATGCTCAGAACCACTCGAATGATTACATTGAATAATTCCCTCTCCAGATTTGATTACTCTCTACCTAGGACAAACCCGCCCATGCTTCACAAAAATTGAGACCAACAGAACTACTCACAAACACCTGCACGACGCTTGCACAGACACGTGCCCACGGTCCACATAAACTTGGGATTGACACACTAGCTTCACAATGATTCACTTTTCAACATGTCGACAGTTCAGACTTACATTCACCCAAATCATGGTGCAAAGAAAGCTCACCATTCGTTTGATCAAGACAGACCAACTTTGTGAATGTAGTTAGGGATGTTGAAGCAACACATCTCTCATACAAAGTATGAAGAAAGGCTAAAAGTGAGCGAGAAGAGTGACGTGTACAACTTTGGACTAGTGTTGTTAGAGCTTGTGAGTGGGATGAAAGCTACGGGTGAGATAGAGTATGGCAAAGGGGTGGACATTGTGGAATGGAATCGCAGCAGAATTACGATGGGTAGGGCAGAGTTGGGAGTGTTGGATTGGCGAATCCTGGAAGATAATTGCGTAGAGCAAATGATGCGGGTGTTGCAAGTGGGCATGATTTGTACGCAGAGGACACCCAACCAGTGGCCTGCCATGAGGGAAGTAATACAAATGTTAGTGGTGTGTAATGAGGAGAAACGGGGTCAGGATGAAACGTTAAATCATTTCGAGAGTGAAAATGAGGTGATTTACTTTTCAGATGAAGACGCTTAAATATTCAAATCCAATAATATATTTAGCAGGGCATTCAGTGTCTCTATGACATATTTATGTTTATATGATAAAAAGTTAGGCACTTCTATCTAAGAAAATGAAACTTTTCAACAAACTTGTTTCATTTGTGTATCAAAACATCTTTTCCAAGTTTAGTTTAAATTTACATATTAATATTCAAAGTGATGGAAGTATTCAAAATATTTCAATGTAACTCTATATATAATATTAAGTTATATATAATTGAAGTGGTTTAATAATATAATCTAATATAGTATTAGAACATAAGAAAAATGTTATTCACATTTAAAAAGTTCAATCTTTTAGTGGGTGGGGTCATTTGATTGAGTGACATCGATAAAATAATTAAAAAGTATATGTGAAGATTAAAAGAGTGATATGATATACATGATAATATTGAGTTACAATGTTATAATATTATGAAGTAACAATGAGGGATATGTACAATGCTACAATGTTATGAGGTAACAATGAGGGATATCTATAATGTTACAACCCAAAAAAATCTTATGAGAGAGATGTTTTTTTTGTCTTTTAAATAAATGTAAAAGATATGTCAATATATCTTCTCTCATAAAAATAATATATCATGTTGACGTTTATCATATTTCAAAAAGATAATATTAAAAAATAAAGTAATTTATGATTAGAATTTACAATATTTTTTAATTAAGAATTTGATTATTGATCAATTAATTTTATTTTTCTTGTATTTATTTTATTAATTAAAATGTAAGTAGAGTTTCGTAAATTAAATATATAAGTAATTTTTCAATATTAATGCTAATAATTAAAAACTCATTAATAACATAATTAAATTATTAATTTTTGTAAAATTAATTATTATTATTTTAGTCATATCAATATAATTTTTATAAATAATAATAATAATTATTTTTATATTATTTTATTTATTTTAATAAAATAAAAATAAAAATAAAAATAAAAATAATAATAATAATAATAATAAAAAAAATAATACTGAATATACTAAACGACTACATTTCTTTTTAAAAATATCAATCAGATAATAATAGTTCATAACTTAGATTGTCTTGAAATGACTTACATGTGAAAATAATATAACTTGTCCGTACAAGTGCTCATATAACAAAATCGGGGTGCAGAGTAACTATAGAAAGCCAAAGAAGATTGGAACCCGTTCAATATCAATGTACAGGTCCGTACAGTTTCATTTATTTTCACCATTTCAAAACATAAACCCTTGCCACCATGCGCGGGATTTACTATTTTTGTACTATGCCCTTCTCTAGTTTTAGTTCCGGTATCATATTAGAGCCAAAATACAAAAAATATTGGACGTAATTTATTGATTTTACGATAGATCGATTACATTAGTTGATTGGTTTTCAGATTCGTTGAGTTTAATTACAGGAGTATGAACATTTTATACTTGAAGTAAAATTTATTTTATATTTTGGGAGTATGAAGTGGTCTTATATGTTATAAGTTATTTTGTAGACTATAACCAAAACAATATTTCGTGAACATTAAAAATATAGTACATCATCATCATCATCATCATCATCATCATCATCATCATTTCAGAAGATTGGGTGTATTGATTTTCAGTTTCATGGTTTTATTCTTTAAATTTAATCTACTTCTTCTTGACATCTTCTCCCTTTGATCAATATCGGGCAACCAATTTCACCCACATGTTTTATTATATTTGAGGGTTATAATTCTGAGTCATATTATTTATTGGGTTGGTTTGTACTTTTTGATCCCTTTCAAACATAATATAATCTTTGAGATAGTTTGATAAAGTTGAAATTTAAGAAGTTTTAGTATATTGTATAATTTAAATGTTTTTGTATATATTATGTTAATAGGATGAAAATCATTTTTTGTTTAATTGATGTGGATGATGGTAAAATGTATTATCATAGCACTCAATAAGATTCAAATTTTAAAAGATTGTAAAAAGATATAAGAATAGTTTTAAGTCTAGAAAGAATTTGGTAGAATGGATAGCACTTATTACTTATCATTAAACTAAAGAAGATTAATTTATATAGCACTTAGTAGGATTTAAATTTTAAAAGATACTAAAAAAGATGAAAATAGTTTTAAATCTAATTTTTTTTTGGTAAAATGAATAATACTCATTACTTATCATTAAATTAAAGAAGGTTTATATATATATATATATATATATATATATATATATATATATATATATATATTAACCTTCTTTAATTTAATGATAAGTAATGAGTATTATTCATTTTACCAAAAAAAAATTAGATTTAAAACTATTTTCATCTTTTTTAGTATCTTTTAAAATATATATATATATATATATATATATATATATATATATATATATATATATTAACCTTCTTTAAAATTAATGATAATTAATGAGTATTATTCATTTTACCAAAAAAGTTTTAGATTTAAAAATATTTTAAAATACACCTCAAAACCAAGAAACTAGTATCACACGATGTAAAAATGAAACTTCACATTACGAGTATCACACATTACGAATGTTCACGATTTACACACATTACGAAGGATCACTGTTCCATCAGGATTGAGAAAAGTCCAATTTTTTTAAGGGAAATGAGTTAAGGGGAGTCATTTTGACAGATTTTTATTGAAAAACA